>CM037864.1:5694142-6004142 GCA_021292105.1 Anadara kagoshimensis
TTAAAGATTTTACCTTCTTTTTTATTGTAATTTGAACATGAATCTGTATGCACAATGATTATACAGCATAAACTCGTACACTATACTATCATGGGCGTAGATAGTAACCAATTTAAATCGAGGCAGAAAAGAAGATACCAAAGGCGCTTAAAAACTAGAGTTCGGAGTATGCTCTTCCTGAAAAATTGAAAAATGACATTAAATGGTGCGACACCTGAACCTGATATTTGATGTTCAATGATCACTAGTTAATAAAAAAGTAAATAATGGAATAAATACAAACATACCATTCCATGTTCATAAACATTGTCAACAAAGGCAAAGCAAAACTGTGCTGAAACCGAACTTTGCATATATAGTTGAACAACTAAAACAACTTAGTAACTGACGTTTTACTGGAGATTTTCATTTAGTCAGTCGCCGAAGACAGCAATTTTACGAATAGTGACTATATCTGTTCACTATAGATTTTTTATCCTTTTCTATTTACTCCCTGTTTCTATAAAAAAAAATACAAATACGATTTGATTTTTACTTAAGTCTCATGGTAAGCTACACCCCTGACTATGAATCTAGTTCAGGCGCTTTGTTTGAATCCCTTCGTTACAAAGAATGGCTTTATAATTACAAACAACATAATTTTAGTTAGTACATATCTGTAGCTTTAGGTTGAGCCCGTCAAGGATATAATCATGCGTATGATTAGAAGGTCCTTCAATTAGATTAGTGCTGTATTAATAGTAATTGGAGAATTCGTGTAAATAGGGTCTGTATTACAACGTTTTATCAAAGTATCTGTTACAAGTAAGATCAGATGTTTCGGAAGAGTAAGTAGCTGTCTACGTACACTGAGTAAAATCAACATTGCATTTGAATTATTTTTATAGCTATGACTTTTGATGTCTGCAATAAAAATAGTCCTCTCGCTTATTTAAACATTCAAAGGATAAGCGTCTGACCATTATCTGTTTCTTTGACACAAAGAACAATTCTTTATGATTTGCTCAAAGACCTGATTTACCCCGGCCAGTACTCGAGAATGTAGTATTCCCATCCAAAAAAACCTAATCGAACCATTAACTGCTTGCCATATACCAATTTTTTTATAAATAAAAGAATCAGATTCATTCTTTATTCTCGTCCATATGTATATTGAATTATTCAATTTTTCAACTTTTCTCTATTCTGTAGTACATGTATTATTCTTTAAATCGAATTATTCTCACCAGTTCTTACTGGTTTTAATGCTCTATGATTGTGATTTGTGGATCGATTGTTGTGTTTTTGATATTTTTTTTTTCTTGTCAGACTTTATAGAATGCTCAAAATATCAATCAAACAAAACATCTACTCTATCACTATTCCTGAAATGACATTTTGTTCTATCTGCAAATCTACAAAGTTGTCAAAGGTTTGTGCATTGGCGTTTTCCGAATGCTGTTAACCAATGTCATACTCTCTATGGTACAAATCTTTATACCTTTTTGGATATTTCTGGATGACATCATCAACCTGTGGCTACACCAGATGTTTGTTGATTGATCGTAAACTACCTGATGATGTTACGTAGACTACACTTTTTGTCCAGTATATCACTATCACCGTTACCTCTTCCTGCTTTCACTGGCACAATGATATTATTTGGCATTTATTGTTTTGATTGTTGAAACTCCATAACGCTAACGAAAAATATAAAGACCTGTACGATAATATATGGTACGGCATTAGTTAACAACATTGGAAAACCACAATATGCACTTTGAAGATTGTCTCGCAGCACCACAAAGTATCGTTTTAGAAAATAGCATTAGAGTAGATTGTTTGCTTTGATAAAGGTTTGAACCAGACGAAAAGAATGAATTCAAAACAAACATACCAATCCATGTCAAAATCACAATTATGAAGCAAAGTAAAAATCTTGAAACTTTGAAATGAAGTTTAACACGGGAACATCCACCAGGGAAGCGAGAACAAGTGACCTGGAAGGATAATTGAGCACCCCACACTTTTTAGAAAGAAAGAAACATGGGACATATCCATGATATTTTCGGATACAGAGTCACCATACTATATACCTTAATAAGCCAAGGCTTGCGCTATCCCTGCATCAACAATTCATTTGTTAGCAGTTTGCACCGTTGTATAAACAGATTCAAAGAATGCAGAAGAGAGATGGAATTCCATGTTGCCTGAGAATTTGAACAATTTTATAAATATGGGGGGTGGAATATGGCTTAACTGACTAGTTTTATATCAAATGAGTTGAGCAAGGAAGTACTTGGCAAGGAGTCAGTGGTTATTGGAGGGTTGCGGATCCAAATACTACCTTCTCGAGTTCAGGGCGAGATTCATCAGTTCCTTGTGCAAACTCATGATAAACACACAGACTCAAGACTTGTTGCTTATTCAGAGTGAGATGGATAGAATAACGGATAATGATCAGATGTTTGTATTCTCTTGTGTCACAACTAAACAGTAAGGTTTAAGTGAGTACTAGAACAAATAAGAAACCAGGAGTCAATTAAGAATATCAGATGAAAAAACATTTAGATCTGTTGGTATTTGATCAACAGACAGTGATTGGGCTTCCAGCATGGGAATTGTTCAAACAAATTACAGAGCTTGAAAACTCTGAACTAAAAGCTTATGAATATACGATAAAGTCGGTAATGCTGTTATCAAGTGTAGATTCCTTTGTTTGTAATCTATTTCAAACTACCAACCCCCAACAAAAACCTTCATGAACTTCACTGTCATATCGTTCCGTCATTGCCACGTTACAAGACGGGTTCCGGTCATGCACATTAAACAATTAATTATCAGGAAATGGTTTGGAATCTGTGTTTATTTCCTACTAAAAACTACCATTAACTCTTGCGAGCAGTTGGGAAATTTACCTACAATATTTATGAATGTGGAATTGTTGAATCTTTGTGATGTTTGTGCAGTTTAATTATTGTGAAAACACATTCTACTGCACAGTTGTTTGTGGATGTGAATCATGCCGGTGTAAAAAGCTTTTGAAGGAGTCAGTTATTAACAAATTCAATATATAGGTTTATTGTATTAAAACAATGCAGCGCGGCGATTATTAATCGGCCATCTTAAGAAATGGCGGCCATATTAATTTTACAACGACAGTTTGTTCATGAGAAATTAATATAAATATATCAAATTTCAACTCAAAAGGTTAAGCGGTTAATTTGTTATTGAATTTTAATTTTAAAATTATCTTTTTTGGTGGCCATCTTGGATTTGGCAGCCATATTTTCATTAAAGGGAAAAAGTAAAGATGGAAACATACTTAGCCTAACTAAGTACATATATATTAAATGCAATACATTAGTAACATTGGTTTTATGTCATAAAATAATGACACCCTTTGTTGTATTTGATTTAAAATGCAGCACAATGATTAAACGTCGGCTATCTTGAAAATGGCAGCCATATTGAATTTTACAACCAATATTTTTTCACAAAAATTAGTATAAATATTTAATTGATAAAATACCAAATTTCAACTTAGATGGTTAAGTGGTTGATTTGATATTGAATTTTTATACTTAAATTATCTTTTTGGCGGCCATCTTGGATTGGCAGCCATATTTTCATTAAAAGCAAAATGTCAAGGTGGAAACATACCTAGCCTAACTAAGTACATATAGGGCAATAAGATCCACCATGTTTCCTGCTTTTAACAAAAAAGTTTAGGGGGTGTCACATTTTTGGGATCTGCCCCCTGACTAGTATACCAATGGTCACAAAGTGCGCATCATTTTTTGCTGATTTTCCCCTCTAATCATATAAAATGGAATTTATGCCGTCACTTTTTAAATCTAGAGAAAAAACTTTTGTCAAATCATTCAACTCCACATACTGATACATAGATTGCATTCTTTCTTTTAATAATTCTACATTTGGATAATATGACATATATCCTAGTGACATTGAAATACGTAAAACATATAGTCGATTATTTAAGTTCTGCTTCATACTCAATAACGACACCCACGAAAGGCTACATTTGAAGTTATATGACAATCGTGGTGACTTCATTTTTTTCAAATTTGACTTTTCCAATGCAACAACATATCCGTTTCCTCTACGGAACTGTATACAACGGAACAAGTTACTTACAAATACATTGTTGGTCAACTTGGAGATATTGCAAATCTAGGCTTGTCAATGGCCTCAGAAAGTTTTATGGCCATCATCACAGTATTGTTGATATTTATGATTAAAAAATGTATATGACACTTGCATTATCAATTTTGATTTCACACATGGTGTATGTTACTTGCTAAAGTTGAGGTGCATACCATTCCGGAGCATGCGATCTTACTTCCTGGTGAAATATTGTGATTTGAACATTTCTATTTTATTTTATTTTTATTTTTTTATCCCCTACGTGAAACATGGGAATGCAAAAAAATCGCCTTAAAAGTTTAGATATCAGATTCTCTGTTCGCCATGTTGATGGCAGGAAGACACCGAATTCTAACAGAAGCTCTTAATTTGGTTATTTATTTATTTATTTATTTATTTATTACCAAACCAAAAAAAATTGGAATCCTTTAATGAAAAGTGTAAATAATCAAAATAGTTTGAAATAAATCAATCAAGTTGAGTAAAGAAGATACCACACCAAGAGGCTCTAAGAATCAAAAACAAACATACGAATCCATGTCCAAATCCAAATACCAAAGCAAAGATTCTATTATTGAAACTGACAAATTAGGGTTAAACAGGGCCATCGAGCCAAGAAATTGGATAAATAAGAGAAGTGAATAGTTCACAGCAAGATTTGTCTGATCAATAAGTACGTTTCCTACAGAAGTTATACAATTATCGTTAATGGCAATTTCTAGATGTTTGGTAACAATATGTGATATTTCCGGCAAAGGTAAATAATATAATACCAAATTTTCACAGAAGCCATTTTAACAGGAATGTCCAAAGTTGTGATAACGATATCCTTGGGTTAGATAACATTAAACATACCAATCAGGCCATGTCCAAATCACAATCTAAAAGCAAAGCAACAACTTTGAAACTGGTAAAACACGTGAACTTCCACCAGGGAAGTGGGACCGGGTGTTCAAGAAGTGTAGGCGCCTCCTGTTTAGCATGTGTTCACTGAGTTCTGTCAAAATTGCTTATTTGTGCTTCTGAAAAGACACTGCCGAAATTTGCAACGGATAGTTTCATAGTACCCAGGGAATGATTGACAATTTGTGGAAACAGGCGTAGTTTCACATTCATTCCCTGTTTAAGATTTTTCATCTTATATTTAGTCATCTTTGTTCTCCTAATGAATATTTTTGACGAAACTATAAACACGACTTAATGTTTTAAGCCGCAGAAGTGACCTTCATGCAAAATGACGCCTTAAAATCCTGAATATCCTAAACTTGGTTGGTAATAAAATTGTAAACGTAATGGACTTTGAATGAAAATCTTAGTTTAAGAAATGATTGTGAAACCGAAGCCAGTTTCTCAACTATTCCATAACTAAATTTTGAAAACCGTTTCTGGTAGGCTATTGGTACTATCAATTCCGTAGAGTCCATGGAGATATAGGATAACAACCAACATATCAATATGTTGACAAAGCTAACTTGACACAAATAAATGACAACTTGCATAAATTCGTGAATATATTGAATACTAAGTTAACAAAACTATCTGTATATAGATTTGAAATTGTGTCATATTTAAGTTAAAGAAAATCTTAGTTAAGAAATGATTGTGAAAATGGGACCTGGAGGTTTCAACTGTTCAAGAACAGGTAAATCTGCGAATTGTCAGTATAGATCTATACAATAGGTACAGAGAGAGTGCTGTTTGGTATATTACTGTGAAACACGGAAAAAGTTTTGTAGTGTCCCTAATTCAATTTAATGACATTAAGAATTAGATTTAATCACTAAACGGTTCTATTTTAACATTTCGCCAGTGTTTATTGCGAGAAGAAAACATTCCCGATGCTGCAATCTTCTTTTTCTCGAACCGCTGGTGTCCGTTGTCATCCGGGTATTCTTAATGGCTGCGTCCATAGAAAAGAACCTGCTGCTTCGGTACAGGTTGTAAGTTTGGATTTTGGAGATAGTAGCATAGCATGGCATGTTTCCGCTGATTAGTTTTATCCCCCTTACCTGTAGCAATTCCTAAAATACTTTAGTACGTTTGTAACATTCTCAGTTGTCTGTATCCTGCTTTTTTTTTGCTTGCTTCTTTGCAGATTAGATGTATTAGGGATGACATGTAATTTGCTGTGACATCAATATGTTAAGAGAAAAATACAGACATAGGCTCTGACTGATGTTAGTGATCGCTTCGTATGTGGGAAATCGCTAGTTCGAACTCTCTGGGATGTGACCAAGCATTCGCCATTTAGAAATGAAAGTCGCGAGGTCCTTCAGAAGAGACCATAAAACCGATGCCACATGTCACCACTCGCGGCAGGCTTGACACATTAAAGAACCATCTCTGCACATACACAGAGTGCACCGCCAAGGTTAAAAATCTCTACCATTTCACCTACAGATGGTGACATCTCGATATAAGTGAAATATTCTTGACTTGGACATATATCCTCGTGTGTCCTTTACGTTCGTGGTACTAACAGTTTGTGTCAAAAAATTAATGGGCAATCGTCAGCAAACAATAACCATTTGAGTCTTACTTCAAATTTCTTGTCAAATCAGTTTCAAAATCGGAAATAATCTCGGTTATTTTCGTTACACACCGATAAGCATCGTTTGTAAACAATACCCTCGGGTTATATGCTATTTTGAAGAATGTGTGGAAAGTTCGTGGGAGGTCTCCCGGATCACGTGATTTTACGTGAGCAATTTCTAAAAAACTGATTTTTTCTAAAAGAAATATTTTAAGTGGTCTAGTTTAGATTACAATAGAATTTGTTAAAAAATAAAATTTATAACAAGAAAAAACGATCATACACTTCCGGTATGACATGAGCAATTGACCTCGTTTTTACACCCGTTTTTACATCATATTATATAGTGAAAAATGCATAATATTTTACTGAAAATGGCGTAAGTGTCACACGTTTTTTATTTCATTACAAACTATATTTACCTGGTACTAAATGTTTCAAACCAGGATCGAATAAATAAGTCAGAGACTCTATTTGCAGACAACATAGTTTACATCTTGATTTATTTTACATGTGACAAAAAAATAATGAGATAGTTTAAGAATAATTTGGGAATAGTAAAATTTGTCTAAAAATTAAAATGTCCGATATTTTTACATATTTTCGCAATTTTAAAACATAATTTAAAATTTTTCTAACGAAAATATAAAGTTGAACACTTATGGCGTCTTTTTGACTTTGAACATGTGCAGTGATGTGCTTCCTATGATTGATATCCGGTGTAAACAAAATGCCACGAACTTGACGCTACCACGAAGTTAGAGCACTTGAGGATACCACTTTCAATCAACCAATCTGACTGATGTTGATCTACTACATGATTAAAAGGGACTCATTGTTTTAAAACATCAGTAGGTAATATTAATCTAGCACCTAGAAGCATCGTACCCATTTTTTTCTAAAACAAGAAGCTCCTTTGCATTGATTCAAGTTAAGTTAAAAATAATGTAGAGGTCTAGAGGAATAGGAAAAAATCAACATATTTAAACAATAAACATAGCTATGATAATGTCATTTTATAACATGTATTATATATGTATAAATAACCATTGCTTGTTTTGTCTTGTAGAAATTGATCAATTAAAGACGGACTAATCACAGCAGATATTAGTAATGGATTCTCAGTTACAACAGGCTCTGAAGCTTGCTCCTCTACATGAGTACCTACTACAAGGCAGCATTATTGACAATTCACGTGATGTGTTGATACATAGACTGAGGGGCTTGTGTGATAATTCTGAAAATCTACCAGAAACATTCCAGGACCATGAGATGGTCTTCACAATGAGTATGTTATGTAATTTATTGTAATTCTTTCTGTGTATTTTAATGAGTGGAACAATGATTAAATTATCCATATCAAAGGTCACCATGTTTCCATTCCTGGTAGCAAAAATCACCTTTCGCTACTAAATTTTGAGAAATTTCTTTAAAAAGTGACATATGTAAGTATTTATCAAATTTGTTCAAAATATCTTAAAGGACTATAATTTCTACATATTCTGGATATTTGGCTACTAATAATTTCAAATTTAATTTATGGAAACAAAGCCAAAGGGTTATTTGACTGGAATTCTGTCAAGGCACTCAAGGAAACTACCAGTAGAATATTTAGGGAAAGCTACCTGTCCTTTTGCAACTGTCTCGACAAATTTTGTTACAATAGGATCAGCATCATCTGCTAAATTTTGATTTTAGCTTAGACAGCGAAAGGTGCCATGAATCCATGATGTGTTAGCAAATGCTTTAGACTACTTGGCAACTGATACCGACCCCTTTCTGTTTGAAAGACACTTTCATTATGTAATTTTAATAAATTTTATTTGATAGATTATCATTGATAATCATAATTTCAGTGAAAATAATTTTAAGTTTTCACAAAATATTTTTCAACATAAGAATATTTTAGACACAGGGTTTTAAAAAAAATCAATTTATTTTCACTTTCAGAGAATACATCCATTCCACAGCCAGTATATTTCAGAGTGAGACACTCTTTGATGCATCCTGAATGTTGGTAAGTACTAAGTTCAAGCATGCCGGGTCATTCAAAGGAAGCGAAAAAGAAAAAAAAAGAAAGAAAAAAAGAAAGAAAAAAAAATGAAAAAGTTACTTTTCATTGAAGCCCATTCCTGTTATATTAACCAAGTTTAATGCAGTTATGCTTTGTGTTGGTCAAAATCCCTAATCAGCTATTTTTCATTCGCATTAATGTTCCTGTTAATAGAATGAAAGCATGTGACCCTTGCATCCCATCCCATCCCCCCCCCCCCAAAAAAAATTAATAGCTCACCTGAGCCAAAGGCTTTTTTATGATGATGATGATACAGGTTATTTTTGCTTTGTGTTATGAAGTTTACTTATATTGTTATTGTTCTATTTATAGGCATCTGCGATATGTCGGTCAGATTGAGATGGGAGATAAAAATAGACATACATTAGTACGTTCCTGTATAGATGTTAGTACGTCAGATAACGTTGTACAGTTTGTTAATGAAATGGGATTTAGGTAACTAATATTATAAAGTTTTGTGTGTATTATGTATGGTCATTGTGTTTGTACTTAAAGTGATTGTAGCTGAACAACATACAATAGCCAATGTAACCTTGAACATGACACAAAAAATATGTACTTGGCTATAGCCAATGTAATCAAAAACAAACATACTAATCCATGTCCAAATCACAATCCAGAAGCAAAGTAAAAACTTTGGAACTGACAAGTTAGGTTAGACACATGAACTTCCACCAGGGAAGTGAGGCAGGGTGCTCCGGAAGGGTAAGCACCTCCTGTTTAGCTAGCTACATCCGCCACGTGTGTAATCAAAATTGTGTGAAAGGGAATCAAATACATGTATATCCAGGGCAATCCTGGACACAGAGACATCAAACTTATCAACAATACTGTGATGACGGCCATAAAACTTTTTGAGGGCCTTGATAAGCCTTGGCTTGCAATATCCCTGAGTCAACAATTTATTTGCAAGCAGCCTACTTTGTTGTACAAAGTCCCCGTAGTGGGAACAAGCTCTACCATAGCGTATTAATTGGGAAACAAATACACCATAGCCAATGTAACCTTGACTAGAACCTTGACCATGACACAAAAATATGTATTTGGCTATAGCTAATATAACCTTGACCATGACACAAAAAATATGTACTTGGCTATAGCCAATGTAACCTTGACAATGACACAAAAAAATATGTACTTGGCTATAGCCAATGTAACCTTGAAAAGTAACATATGAGCAAAAATATAAAGAAAAGATAAACACATTCAGAGATCCATCCCTAAATAAGGAATTTAAATCTTCTTAAAGGTTCTTTTGAGGTCAGAGAACTTTATTTGAATACTATTAAACAGAATGAGTAAAATCAGTTCATTTCATATTTTATTTACTTAACCATTGAGTTTGTTCTCTCTAGTGTAAGTGTAGTGAAGTAATAAAGTTTTATGCCTCGGTCAGATTCTTTCACTTACTAGTATATCGAGGTAATCAGTTCATAGATGATAGAGGAAACTGGAGTACCTAAAGAAAACCACTGATCCTCAGCAAGCCAACTAACAAACTTTCTCACACTTAGGTGTGTCCCGAGTTGGATTAGAACATAGGCATTGAAAGGAGCTGTGATCTGTAAGTACTTGGCCACTAAAGTCCCCTCTCTTACTTCTAAGATAAAATTTCCTTTGAAAATGTGGACATATATTCATATTTTGATTAAGATGTTTCCATTTACAGGTATATAAATTCATTAACAATTTTGTATATATTTCAGGCTTGATCATGAGTTTGTTGTAAAGGGTTATTATTTTCATAAAGGTCGAATGAAAGTCACAGTGTCAAAGTTATTTAGGGTAGGTGAAATCTTTCATCAGATTTTGACACAAAAAAAAAAAAAAAAAAATAATAATTGGCAATCATGGGAACAAATGCTGACATCATATTTAGACAGACAGCCATACTCCATTATGATGTATGCCCTGTAATGTTCTTGGCTAAAAGCTGAGTTATGTAGAAGGGTAAGATTTCCTTTTGTACCCCCATATATCATTATTATACATGTATTCTATGTAAAGTTTTGAAAAATCATTTTCACAGAAATGTTTAAATTGGCTTGAATCTGTCATTTTAAGGCTTTTTTAGTCAAAATTAAAATTTTAGTGGAGGGTACAAATGGAAGTCTTTCCATGTAGAAGTATTGATGTTTTGTACGAAGGAGACCAACTGCAGACATCTACTGTTCTAAGGTTCTTGATAGACTAGACTTACTGATGAACTTCACTGTTCAAGAACCAATCACAAATGTGGCATGAATGGTCCTTCACTCAACCCCTTTTAAGTTGGGGAAAATGGTTGACCTTGACTGTTATTAAATAGCAAACCTATCAACATTTTTCTTTCATATGAACCAAAAGTCTTAGATGCTTTTCCAATTTTATATTTAAAATCTTTGCATCCAAGGACAGTAAATATTAACAACAAAGAACTGCTCTTTCCATATGCCATTAGTGACGTTTAACTAATAGAGGGTTGAATTTGTTTTGATTTACTTTGCTACTGCAAATAGGTATTTGATGATTTTGAAGATTCCAACACTTGACTGTTTTTCAATTTTATATTTCATACTTTATTCTATTTATAGATGTTACAGCCAGGGAGTACAGAGAACATAGAATCCATTACTAATTCTTACTTAGTAGAACTCAGTGTCATGGCAACGACAGGTCAAGACTCTGTAGCAGAAGATATGAAGAATTTCTCTGAACAGTTAAAACCGTATCCTTTTCATAACAAAACCTGTCTGGTACCAGGGCATGCCATTCAGTCAATCTTTAGCATTTAATAATCATTATAAATTGAAAATAAAAATGTATATGTGGTACACAGTCTAATGGCACAGTAAACAATGAGTCTATTATCAGGGCTCACACTGTCAGTTGCAAATGTCACAATATGAGACACTTTTTATAAATTTTCGACAAAAATTTCATCTTAAAATAGAAAAAATGTCCAAGAAGACTTGAAATTTCTACTGTTGTAAAAAATTTGCGATGAAAATAAACTTTGCCAGTGTGGGCCCTGTATTATTTGTTAAAGATGTCACAGGTATACAGACAATCATAAGGATATATATATTATAATGGATATGTCAGCTGTTGTTGATAGTTGTCAGTCCCCTATTTACAATAATAAACTAGTCCAACAACATAAACAGCCTGTCATCAGATCGTAAATGACCTATACACACTAACATTCAAGTACATTGTATCTATTTTGTAAACAGTTGACATAAAAAAATTACTTCATGTACTTTCAGTATGGTTTCCCCTATCTGTCATCTCATGGCTGTTGTGAGTGTTCTTGCTTCCTGTGCCTTGTCTGTTGTGAGTGTTCTTGCTTCCTTGCCTTGTCTGTGGAGTGTCTTGCTTCCTGTGCTTGGCTGTTGTGAGTTTCTTGCTTCCTGTGCCTTGTCTGTTGTGAGTGTTCTTGCTTCCTGCGCCTTGTCTGTTGTGAGTGTTCTTGCTTCCTGCGCCTTGTCTGTTGTGAGTGTTCTTGCTTCCTGTGCATTGTCTGTTGTGAGTGTTCTTGCTTCCTGTGCCTTGTCTGTTGTGAGTGTTCTTGCTCCTGTGCCTTGTCTGTTGTGAGTGTTCTTGCTTCCTGTGCCTTGTCTGTTGTGAGTGTTCTTGCTTCCTGCGCCTTGTCTGTTGTGAGTGTTCTTGCTTCCTGTGCCTTGTCTGTTGTGAGTGTTCTTGCTTCCTGTGCCTTGTCTGTTGTGAGTGTTCTTGCTTCCTGTGCCTTGTCTGTTGTGAGTGTTCTTGCTTCCTGTGCCTTGTCTGTTGTGAGTGTTCTTGCTTCCTGTGCCTTGTCTGTTGTGAGTGTTCTTGCTTCCTGTGCCTTGTCTGTTGTGCATCATTTACATATTCTCGACTTCTTTTGAAGTTCTAAACAGACAGACTTGTATTCAAACTTAGAACAAAGTATCCCAGTACAAATCTGTTTCCAGTTTGAAAAAGGAGAAGTTTTCTAGCTAAAAGATTCTTCTTTATAGGAGTTCCTATTACCCAGTGGTCATTGTTCTATCAAATGTTGTATACACTTACATTAATTGGACTATATCTATAAAGTACAAAATAATATCGAACGCAAAATTGTGTAATTTACTAAATGACATTTGAAATGACGTGTCAGATTCCGCTGAGTGATCACCGATCTCCGAATGTGTGGCGGGTGATTGTTGTACTCATTTATGCCCCCCCACCCTGTTTATGCTCATGTCTGGTATGGTTTCAATTACATCTTGTTTTTGAAGAATTTTACTTAACTTGTATTCAGATTGGTTCAGCTTGAAAAAATAGACCACCGTCGACTACAAGTTATGTGATGTGGTGCTGTATATACATGAACAGACTGATTCAACTTGATAAAGTACTTCATATACTGACTCCAGTTAACAGATTCAGTTTCAAGTTAAGTTTCAGGGATAATGTTTATCATCTGTGAAATTGCAGAAATTGATAAGTGCTATTTGAAGAGAGTTGGTTTAAGCTTATGCAATGAATGTTGATCTGTGAGATAACAGTCCATGTAGAGATCAGATCACAATGAAGAAGATTAATACTGTGTCGATTTGTGATAAATGTATATATATGCAAACTGTTTTCTCAGATTGTAAAAATACATGTGGATCATCACGGAGCTATAGGATTCTGTATTTATTAGTTGTGGAAATACACATCATTTACAGAATCAGGATTTTGAGTTTATCAGTTGTGGAAATACAGGAATTGTTAAGTGCTACTTGAAGAGAGAGTCAGTTTAAGCTAATACTACCAGTGTTGGTCTGTCAGATAACAGTACATGCAGATTACAAAGTAAAAAGATGATCATTTATGTCAGGCTACAGAATACTGTGTTGATCCGTTATGGATGTACATATATGTATACAGATTGTCAGTTTAGGTGTATTTAAAAATACATGTGGTTCATCATCAACTATCACATGATATATTGTGATTTATCTTGAAATATTCATATAAGAATTGCGTAAACATGGAGCGGATATTTTGTGAACATACATGGTATTTAGGTAGAAATGAACTTGTATGTACCGGTGTTTTTCAAACTGACATATGAAGTGATTAACATGTTTGATGATGTGTAAAACTTAACTGATAACATGTTCACATTAGCTAGTGATGTGTTAATATGAGACATGAGGATGTGAAGGGAATGGTGCATTTATAAGATCTGAAAAACAAGAAGACGGCTAATGGCTCCTGTACTAAGGCTGATGCTATGTTTATACATGTATAGCATTACTGTAATACTAGTATATGTGTAACTTATAACTTATCACATCAATATACCAAAAAGATAGAATTTGTAAATATGAGGCGATAAGATGAATGATGCTGTTATAAAAATCCTTCTGACTTGGAAGATATGAAAATAAAAGACAGCTTAAAGCTCCTGCACTAAGGATGCTATTTGTTTATATATAATTGTATGTATATTGTAATGACTTAATACATAAATACCAAAAATATACAATACATTTTGTTTTTAGTTTTATTAGTCTTTAATAAGGTATATTGCTCAATATTATGGCAGATTTAGCCTAGTGATAACTGGCTTTCAAAGTCAAGGGTGGTGGGTTCAAACCCTGGCCATCACTGAAATTTTCATCTCCTGCCCAAACTGAATCAGACAACACACACTCTGTGAGCTAGCACCTTAGAAGTCGCCCTGTGTGCATGCTAGTACAAATCACACCATAAATCACACATACACAAACCTGTCCTTGGAGATTAATAAATTTTGTGGTGACTTAGCTGAAAAATTGCTGGAGTGACTGAAGAACAACATTACAACATCAACAACGTGCTAGCTAACAAAAGTACTGTAAACATATTTAATTTTGCATGTATTTATTTTCGCTGTATAGGAAATTAAGACATATATGCGCAGTTAAATTTTCGTGTTTTTGAAATACGCACTATAACACAATAAGCACAATATAATTTTCGCTTAGTATTAATTTTTGCGCAAAACGATTGACTGTGAAATAAGCGAAAATTAGTACATCGCGAAAATAAATATGTTAACTGTATATTAAACCCACTGATTATAAACTCTTGACAAAATGATAAAATAGTGTTGCCACAAGTACAGTAAAAGGGCTTTAACTATCCCACCTCAATAACCAGTGGTACTTAACCTGTACTAAACATGTATAATGTAAAGGGGGATAACTCTTTTAGTGCTATTGTTGTCAGTAAAGTGAGTTTAAAAATACTTTGCATTAAAGTGAATATAAATCTTGTTGGATGTCCATAAAAACTAACCCAAAGAAAAACATACCTTACAAGTGAACATAAATTTTGCCTACATCTACAAAAGTTCCTCCAGAATAACAAGCCACTTTCCCTCACAAGTGAGCAAAATTTCTTGAGAGAGGTCCAAATGAACGATTAAATAAGGTTTTACATCCCAGTCAAGAATATTTGCTTATACTGAGACGTCACCAACTATAGGTGAAGTGGCAGAAAATTTTAACTTTGCAGTGTGCTTTTGACAATCCGTTTTAAGGTCTCTTCTGAAGAACCCAATGATTTTCATTTCTAAATACCCAGTGCTTGACAAAAAGATAAGTTGCTGCCTGTTTTCATATCTTAGCCAGTCCTTGCAGGGGTTTGAACCCACCACCTTCCACATATGAAGCAAGCACTCTACCCACCGAGCTACTGTAGTGATGGTCCATATGAATAGCCCCAAAAACATACCAACCACTCCAACAAATAAAAATAAATCTTGTTGGATGTCCACAAGAATGTCCAAGAAAAACATAACTGTTTTTGCTGTGACAAGAAAACAACAACAACATGGGTACAGTTTTAAAGTTTATTATGTAACTTGAGATAGATTATAATGGAATGAACTATGATTAAAATGTACAACATACCCTTTAAAATATCAGCTAATATCATTGATATAACCAAAATTAAAATCAGCTAAAACGCTTAATTTAATAAACTGACACACTTGTGCTGGCACTGCCAAAGGTAACATTGACATAAGCATGATGGCACTGCCAGAGTTAACACTGATGTACACATTCTGGCTCTACCAAAGTTAACACTGACATACACAAGGTGGCACTACCAGAGTTAACATTGACATACATGTGCTGGCACTGCCAAAGTTAACACTGACATAGGCATGGTGACACTGCCAGAGTTAACACTGACATAGGCATGCTGGCTCTACCAAAGTTAACACTGACATACACAAGGTGGCACTGCCAAAGTTAACACTGACATAGGCATGCTGACACTGCCAAAGTTAACATTGACATACATGTGCTGGCACTGCCAAAGTTAACATTAATATAGGCAGGGTGGCACTGCCAGAGTTAACACTGACACAGGCATGGTGACACTGCCAAAGTTAACATTGACATAGGCATGCTGGCTCTACCAAAGTTAACACTGACATACACAAGGTGGCACTGCCAAAGTTAACACTGACATAGGCATGCTGACACTGCCAAAGTTAACACTGACACAGGCAAGCTGGCACTGCCAAAGTTAACATTGACATACATGTGCTGGCACTGCCAAAGTTAACATTAATATAGGCAGGGTGGCACTGCCAGAGTTAACACTGACACAGGCATGGTGACACTGCCAAAGTTAACATTGACATAGGCATGCTGGCTCTACCAAAGTTAACACTGACATACACAAGGTGGCACTACCAGAGTTAACATTGACATACATGTGCTGGTACTGCCAAAGTTAAAATCAATGTTTAATTAAAATGTATCCTTCAGACTGCTTAAGATGGCAAAAAAGTATTTTGCAAAAATTGAATACATATGCTTATGTTTATTTAATTTCAACAACAAACCATTTAAAATACTTCGCTTAAAATGCTAGTAATAAATAAGGAGTAACAACTGTTAATAACAGACAGGTGGTTGAAATTTGACCTACAGTACAGGCCTGTCCAAAGTTTAACACTATCTTAATGAATAAGAACAAAATTGGCAGCTTGTCGCAGCCTCATATATTTCGATGGCTATCTCTTGGCAGCATTTTGACACCTCGTATATTTATAAGGCTATCTCTTGGCAGCATTTTAACCACTAGCTATCCACATCTCTGCCACTCGGTAGCGAACTTTGACACCTTTACATTAGCTCATTGTTAAACTTTTGCCAGACTTACACTTTATAACCTGGTCTTTATAGACAGGTGGTTTTTATATATGTTACCCAATAGTTACTCTATGCTATACAGGGTTTTGGCAGGTTACATGGCCCCATGTACCCTGTCAAAGATTTATGTACCCCGAGCCGCAGGCGAAGAGTACATTGATCTTTGGCAGGGTACATGGGGCCGTGTAACCTGCCAAAACCCTGTATAACGTTTTTGTCATCCTTCAAAGCAGTAATAGTTTAACTTTAGTTTAACTTTGATGTCTTATTCTGTTTGACGTACGTATGTTGTCGCCATGTTTGTTCTATATAGGCATATTGGTTTTTGTAAACAGGTGGTTGTTATAACAGGGTTTAATTGTCCCACCAATTACTCAGAACAGGTGGTTGTTATAACAGGGTTTAATTGTCCTACCAATTCCTCAGAACAGGTGGTTGTTATAACAGGGTTTAATTGTAATACCAATTCCTCAGAATTTAAGAAACTCTAACATATCCTATCTCTTTTTGTCCTTGAAACTGCTGATTTACAATTTACAATAATATACTAAAATAAACATATCTGTAAACAAATAAATACATTAGAACAATAATATACAATGCTAAAAATATATTTGATTTATTTTAAAGCCAAAATTACCCAGATGATATCCAAATTAATTAAATGATGATAAGCAAAACATGGTGTTCACAGTATTGTGTATAAACACTAACCACAGTAAACCTTACGGCTTTGACTGACACTTGAGACCAACAGACATGCGTCTGATATGCTACAAGAGAGAATGACGAAAGTCTGATGGAATAATTGTGTTTTATCCACAATAAAGATTCATTCATTTAAATCAAGGCAGTCAGGTCATGGATAGTGGAGGATGCTGGGGTGCGAAAAAAAGATAAAAGCTTACCATTGCATAATATCAATTTTCAGTTTAAATTTATTAGCCATCACAACCAAAATGTCTCATCAGATTTATCTCCCTTTACAATACTTTCTTTCAATATAAACATAACCATAAAATTTAAAGATTTTATATAAAAATGTTTTCAAAGACTGATCAAGCTTCATTGCATATGTAAATGTTTAATTTACATATGCTCAGCCTTAGTTTAGTGAATTGAAAACAAACAGAAATCACAATCTACAATTAGGCCTTTCACTTGCTTTTAATTGTGTATAAAAATGGGGGGGGAAAGGTTGTTTTTTGTTGGTGGTGAGGAAAAATAGTGTTGAAAAATTGCCTTTTTAGTTTCACAATCATTCCCAAGTGACAAAGTACTTGATATAAAACATTAAAACCTTAATGCCTATGAAAATTGTAATTAAGTATTTTAGCTGTTATTATGGGCCTAGACAGGTATAAAACAGTTCATGAACTGTTTCATGGCAGAACAAACTTTCATGCACAAAGAATGACCATTTGGAATCTCTCTTTTAAGCATTTTGCTAAACCTGATCATACCACACAACAGTGCAAATAATATTTCGATTTGATGCCATCTCGGACGCGCAATTGACATGATTGAATAAGTTGTTGAAAAATTGGACCATTTTTTTTTATTATGTCATAAAACAATTATTTCATGGGTATTATCAGAACAGATAAATCTATTTATAAATCAGGAACAACCTGTTAAACTGTTATCCTCAGTCTAGTTACCTAGGGCAACAGGTCCAGAAGAGCATCCCTGTAACCTCGTAACAATAGATCTGTGTGTTCCCAAAACACTCATGAAATGACTATATACTGTACCCATTTTGTTGGTGTATGACAGTATGTTCCTCGAGAAGAATAGAATTGTAGCTATGAATGACTGTGTACCTGGCGTCTAATATCACAAGCTCTCAATATAAATCTTATAAACAAGTACACAATTTATTTACCGTACATATTATTTAACATTTATGGGATTGGCTTGTTAAAACTTATATCCTATGGACACATGATACTGGATATTAACTCCCCTCTGTTAGTTCATGCCCTTGAGAGAATAAGGGGGATTTAAGCCACAGAATGATTGTGAAACTAGTTGGTGTGTGACAGTATGTTCGTTGAGAAGATGGGAAATTTTAGCCATGACTGATTTTGAAACTTGGGCCTGACATTACAAGTTGTCAATTTCAATCTGACAGATATTGATGTACAGAGAGGCATCAACACAGATAAAACTGTATTTATATTTTATATATAACTTTATATATATATATAACTACAATACAAATTACTTATTTATACATAAAGAAACAACAATCCAACATAAACAACACTTATACACATAACTTTAATAATAATAACACATATGATAAAGCTAATATTTTGTATAAACATTTATGTGTACACGTATAAAACTATACACAAATTTCTGTCTTGATATGTACACATCATTAGAAAACCACAGCTGGGGTTACAGAGTGAAAAAACACATCATTGGAAAACCACAGCTGAGTTTACGGAGTGAAAACACATCATTGGAAAACCACAGCTGAGTTTACAGAGTGAAAACACATCACTGGAAAACCACAGCTGAGTTTACGGAGTGAAAATCAGCAGTGGGTTTCCGATTGAGGAGATGTCTAAATAAAAAATACTTTTTTGATTTGCTTGAAAACTGAGAAAATTTTAGTCATTAAATTGTCGGTTTAATATTTTTTGTAAACATTAATTTTATAAATTTTATAAACTTGTAAAATTTTCAGTAGAAATTGTCATATTTTAATTACTATCTGAAATTAAAATTATGACAGTTTATAATAATTAGCATTTCAAGGCCTAACTATGATAATTTTAACAAGAAAAAACGCTGGCTCACACTTATTGGTAAAAAATTCCCCTAACATTAAAATAGACTCGCCGTTTATTTTGCCAGGAATTCATGAACGAACTATACTACTCATTTGTTTAAAATTTAAATCAACATTGTTCAACCCTACTTTTTGTGTCACAAGTAACTCAACTACACATAATACATGTATGATGTACATGTAAATAAAATTTTGAATTGATTTCTCCTGACTAGATATAGATGATATGATGACCGTGCAATGATACATAGATTTCCGTATTCTATTTACTGCAAGCAAACAATTTACAGCGAAACTTAAATTAAATCTCTGTATTTACATTCATTATATATGTAAAACACAAGAAAAATTTCAATGCATTTTTACATGGAAAATAATGTTCTACTTTGCTCAGTCTGTTTCAATCGCTTGTAGTTGTAAGCATCCTCTTTAGCCTACTCTTATTCAAACTCCACAGAGATGTCTTTAGCTTGTACAGAGACACAGGGCCTCAGGTTTGAGTCTCATCCAAAAGACTACTGAGTAACAAGCTTTTTACAGATCTAGTATGGACAGGAGATAAAAAATCGTCTCAGAAGATTTCCTAGTCCCGAGTAAGGTTTGAACCTACAACCCTTGACTTAGAAAGCCAGTGACAGTACCACTCGACCAAGCCTGCCCATAATGACTGGTATAAAAAACGCTTGAGACTTAAGCTGTTTTATATGCTTTCTGAATCCACTTAACAGTTTGTTTTGTATTGTATTATTTGTATTGAATGTTTTTTAAATATTGTTTAAACTAAGTGGGCTACTATATTTACCCATGACATATTATGGCAGTATATTCCAGAAAAAGAAAGAGAGACAGAAGATAAATGCATGAATGCATGTTAATGAACACATGGTAAACATTAAAACAAACATGGATTATTGCCATCATTCCCCAAAACCTTAGTAAACTCATAATTCTCATTCTAGTTTCCCCTGTACTATGATATTTTATACCTGTCTACACTAAACATTTTGAATTGCTGATAGCAACGGTTTCCATCACATATCATGCTGCTTATAGAATGTAGATACTTTAGTTCTGTTTTCAATAAGTTAACTTGTCCATACTTAAGAAATAAGGTAAATATCTAATGTCTTTATGAACTTGCAAAGTATAATGGGCTGTCTCAAATTGCATTAAAGGCAATTATATATTTATATATATATATATATTTACAATATTTATAAAAATTAATCTATTGCCATCTCACATTTTCCATGTTAATTCGAAAACAATTTTGAAATACAATGTCAGTACACCTTCTCATAACAATGGGTCGGCTCCTGTCGGTCAATGAGAGCATTTGACATCTGACGTCATAATGGAGCGCATGGAGCAATGTCTATGAAATTGAAAGACTAGTCGATGTCAAATACTTTATTGAGGGAAAGGTATTGCAATTGTAAATATTTGTTAATAATGTCCACATATGCAAGAACAATCACCAAGTTGGTTTTTTTGTCAAAATTGCTGTTATTGAGATGAAATACTGGAAACTACAAACAGATTAACTCAAACACCAAACTTCCTTCTTGAAAAGTGCAATGGTTCCTCAAGTAACACAGACATGGTAAGGTGACATCACAAGAACTGGCCATATATATCCCATGTTTTCCATGCAGTGAAACATTTCTTGTGTAAAACATTTTGTATAAACAAATCTAAATTAAGCCTTTGAATATTTTACTAATTTGATGAAAAATAAAATGAAAACATGCTAACAAACCATTAGATTTATTGCCACCTACTGGTATCTTTTGTTACCATGTAAAGACAAGGGAGATAACTCTAGTGGTTACTACTAGTGCAAGTTAAGTACATGTAATTATTTGGTATTTAAAAAATTGTATACATAACTAAAAAAAACCATAAAATTAAAAACTTGAAAATAAAAATAAATATCATACAGAAATTTAAAAAATGTATTATTATGAACCTTGTATATTTTGTTTTTTATTGTGTTTTAAATTTAATAATTTCAAAATAGAAAAAAATGAAAATGAGATTCAGCAGTACTGTGAATGATATCCTGTTTCAAATTACACGAAGAGGCACTCATCAATCGCAGATCTAGCACCATCTGTATAGAAAACTTATCTTAAATAGAAATCTATTTTCATCAATATAAAATATATTTGTTTCCTTTTTTTCACTATCTGGTTTTTTCTTCTGGTTTTTATGAAATACAATACATGTATAAATTTTTCTTACATTTCTTTAAGAAAATACACTTTGAAAGATACCTTACAATGAAACTGGTGGTAGTGATGAAAATTTAACAATTAGTTATAAAAACCTTTACCAAACAGACAGATGAATTGCAGTGGTGGATCAAAAAAGAAAATTATCATCAACAAATTTATAATATAGTTGGTTTTTTTTATTTTTTTTTTTTTGTTTAAACACATAAAGCTCTTTCAGAAAAATAAAGAAGGTGCAACAAGCAAACAGAATGAAATTCTACAATAGATAATACATCTTTTTAAATATATCTTAACACATGTATTAAAAGATTTGAAATTGAAAAACTTTAAAACACAACAATTCTTTCCAACAGTATACTTGAGATGAGAAACACTTTGAATAAACAACAACTTTTTGTAATGATATTTTTATATATTTAAAGAATTAAGAATAAAGTATAAAAATATACACTGAAACCATTAACACTATGAGATTAATTCTAAAATATATATATTTACAAGATATTTAATATATATATAAATATACACATATATAGGTAAACAACAATGACCTGTCTGCTTGACCTTAAATATTTATTCTGGATCAGTAGGTAACTCAGGTGTCCATTTGATCTACTACATCATCAGTGATAATCACTTCATAGAGTAGGTAGTAGTAGTAGTAGTAATGGTGTTTAACGTCCCAGTCAAGAATATTTCACTTATATCGAGACGTCGCCAGCTATAGGCGAAAGTGCAGAAATTTTGCCTGTGCGTTGCGCTGATGGCATTATACAGCAGGGTTCTTTAGCATACCAAGCCCACTGTGATCTCGTTTATTTTAAGTTCCCATCCGAAAGAACCGTGACTTTCATTTCATAATGCCAAGTGCTTGGCGAAAGAACAGTCACTACCCACTTTCAAGTCTTGGGTCAGACCCGGCCGGGGTTCGAACCCACAACCTCCCACTTACGGAGCGAACACTCTACCAACTGAGCTACTGCAGTGGTCACTTCATAGAGTAGGCATGTCCACTGTGATTGTACTAACTTGAAACCTGACACTACTTATTTATTGGATGGATCATCCTATATGAATATTCCTAAAGAAAGGTCAAGCGGACAGGTCAATGTTGTTTGCCTATACCTACCTATGAGCTAAATACCATTAAAACAACACTACAATACACAACTTTTAATACAGGATGTTCGAGATCCTCCTGGAAGAACAGACCTGGTTTAGAAATTAACCCTTTTTGTCGTTCTGTTTAAGTATACATCATGAATGTTGTATATAACAGACACATTAATGACATGGCAGTAAAATCTTTTTTTCATTTTTACCATATCCAAATTACTCACAAAAATTATTATGGTATACCTTAGAGAAATGTTAGTGCTGAATTTATTTTTCTCCCAATCTGAACATATGTTTCTCAACATGTTAAGTTCCAAATTTTTAGAACAATTAACTAATCTACGGTTTTCATGTACATGTATAAAAATGTGAATTTTTCATAAAATTTGAGCTGTTGGTTAGGTAAAATACTTGAGTATATAAAAGAAAGAAAATTAAAGCTTCAGTATATTCTTGTATCTATCATATTAGCAGCTGTAAATGTACTAATTTAGGCCATTTATCAAATACATAAACCTTTAAAATTCACAATAAAACAGAAATCCTTTCAAAAATCTCAATATAATAGTGGGGTTTTTTTCATTGTACATCAAATCTTGAGCCTGAAATTACTTTATAGGTGTTATAAGTTTTCATTTGTTCATAACTGATGTATAGAGGATCTATAGACAAGTGGGGATTTAATATGAAATCTATTAAACGAGTTTAATAATATTAAATATTCCACGAGTCTTGGCAAATTGACCAACTTTTAATTGATAATCAAAATTTTTATGTTGTTGACAACAATTTTTCTGTTGTCAACGATAATTGACATATCGCCTGTCATGCTGTTTATGTTCCTACACTGGCTGCCATCACGGTACCAAAACAGCATCACAGCAACTAATGACATATTAGTGTCAGTGACTTCATTAAATGGCACAATTCAGGCAGAGTTTTCATTCTTTTTGTGTGCAGTTCAAGCATGTCGGCCCTTTGTTGGAACACTAGGCGTGGACAGCGATACGTCAATTGTTTCATCACTACCGATGTGTATTTAATATTGGATATCAGATCAATTCTCTTCCAGATTAATAAATAATACATCCAATTTTTACAAAAAAATTAATGAATAATTTTTAAATAATTTTAAATTTTAAATTTTTTTGTGAACTTCATGCTACCTGAACTCACAAAACTAAACATATTAAGTTTTAATGATTAAAATATACTAGTAATCTTTTCCCTTTTTTCAAATATATACTTTACATAAGTATTCATGTATCTGTAAAATTGACATTGCTGGAATATTAAAATGTGATTATAAGAAAATATTACAAATCACAAAATTGGAATTCCCTTCTAACACCAATACCATTTTGAGTAAGTGATATTTTGGAGATGAAGGGGTTAAAACACTCCCTTTAAATCTTAACAAAATACAGTAAAATTGTAACTAGAAGTACTTCAAGTTTGACTTATCCAGGATTAAAAATAAATACCAGGGACTTCCGAGTTTGACTTATCCAGGATTAAAAATAAATACCAGAGACTTCTGAGTTTCCCAAGATATTACAGGAAACACTTTTAAGTTTACAATATCTACGATATACATATTTAACAACTACACACACATATATTAACTTAAAACTAAATTAGTAAAAAAATATTTATTGGGTATTTCATGTTTTCCCAAAAATACTTTTAATTAATGGTTTTTAGTCTCAACTGTGTAATAGGAAATTCTCATGTGATAGTTAATTTTTTCAAGAATGCAGAATGAAGCTTAACAATTTGAGTTGGTGGTCTAGCTCATTTCAGAAAAAAAGTTAAAATAGAATTTAGTAATAAATTAAATTTGTCAATTAAGGAGCCCAGATTTATTTTTAGGAGCCATGGACTTTGGGCCCAGACCTTTTTTAGGATCATGGGCTAATGGGTCCCTGCTAATATTAATCCCTGATTGATTGGATGTTTCCGTTTATTTACACATTTTTATTTTCACCCTGTTACCAGTGGAAATCAAACTTCATAAAGTATTACCAATTCAAATATTCACAATCCATTTATTTTTATATATTGAAAATTTCTGCAAATTTACTTGAAAACAATACTAACATTGAAAATTTCCCTATTAACAGTAACACATAATCTGTAAATAAAATATTGCCTCTAATATTTATCATCACCGGCCAACACCTCTGAATGAAAACTCCTGTCTGTAAAATTCCCATCGATAATAGTTATTTTACATGTCCAAAACTTAAAAAAACATTTTTCGTGGTAAAATCTTTTCCTTTCCTGTATTAATTTTGTAGTCGGTTAAGGCAGCATAATTTTTTATATAAAATATTCTCATTCCAATTTTTAATCTTCATCTTTTCCTGCCTGTCGGCACAAACATATGGCAAAAACAATTCCAAAGAACTGTAAAAGAAAAAAGAAAATAATTTTCATACAAGCATTTAAGTTGACTGGAATAAAACTTGAATTCATTGGCATATAAATGTCATTACCTTGCAAGGTTAAAAAACTCATTTGCATCAAAGTTTAATCAATGATGTGAACTGGAGATATGTGAAATTAAATCACTTACTCGAAGACATACATAAAACTAAATAGGACTATGAGGAATAAAACCCAAAATTTGTGAATACCAAGTCTGGAGCCCTGATCATACAGCCATGTACTACATGTATATCAGCATTGAGATACAAGAAACATGTCTCAAGTCAGATTTGCAGTGGTTTTACAAGCATCACAGTATTGTTGATAAGTTTGATGTCTCTGTGTCCAGGATTGCCCTGGATATATTTGATGTCCCATAGTCCTATGTTCCTTTCACTCAATTTTGATTACACACGTGGCGGGTGTAGCTGGCTAAACACGGAGTGCTTATCCTTCCGGAACACCAGACCTCATTTCCCTGGTAGAAGTTCATGTGTCTAACCTAACTTGTCATTTTCAATTTTTTTTACTTTGCTTCTAGATTGTGATTCGGACATGGATTAGTATGCTTGTTTTTGATTGTAAAGGGACTTTGGTTGCAAAGTGGTTTAAAGTGTTGGGTTACAGATCACATCACTTATCACTACAAAGGTACAAGTCTCTTTGGGAAGATCTTAGTTTGATAAAGTTTGTCAATTTGCTTTGCTGTTGGTTTGTGTAATGCTTGTGTTAACAAGTAATTCATTATTCTAGAAATTTGTAATGTAAGTGTTTTCTATATAGTTTCATACATAATAGAGTAGGGGCACCACATTACGCAGGTGAAGCCCATTAAAATATGATCACATTTGGCTTCTTGTATTTTGTGTTGCCATGGTAATGCTCTTACCTCTAAAAGACCGATACTAAAACCAACAGCAATAATAATCATAGTGTATTGCTGAGCCATTTGTAAAACACTGTCTTTACAACCCTGTAATGAATACCAAAATTACATAAGCAAATTATCTATTAAACTATTCTTGTTATAAGTATTTTGATTGGTTGAGGTGTTTAAAGCATTTTGATTGGTTGAAGGTGTTTCAAGCATTTTGATTGGTTGAAAGTGTTTCAGGCATTTTATTGTGCATTGAAGTTGTATAGGTATAAATGTGTCAAAATTAATTTTAAATAAAACTGTAAGAAATGAAATGCATGAAATACATGTACGCAAAATTTCAAATTCTTCCATAAATGCTTCAATGCTTTGTTCAACATTTTGACATTTGTGCTCAAGTTTACTAGCAGTGATTAACATTTGTGCAAACAGACTGGTCCATAATGACAAAGATAAAATTAACACTTGTCAAAAAAAAAGAAAAAAAGAACTAAAATACAGCACCCTTTTCACTCATTAAACAAGTTATGTAAAATTTAAAAAAAAAAATCCATTTTTTACAGAGATATTCAAAGTTTGATTCTGTCATTTTATGACTTTTTGAGTCGACACAAATTAGGGTAAACCCTAAAGTACAATGTAGCATTATTTACCTTAGTGTAAGAGTAGACTGGATCTTGCTTCATACACAATGTGCTGTTCTTCGCCACAGCTGATGCAGGGTTCTCTATAGCTGCGTCTCTGTTATTTAACTTACAGCAACTCAGAGGGATGGCCTGGAAAATTAAAATACATAACAGGATGAAAATATCTAACTATAGAGCTGTCATTGATGAGAATTTGAATATGATATCTATATACAGTGCTTACAGCAGTAGCGGATCATAAGTGCAATATTCACTGCTCTCCGAAGAAAAACATCGCTGCCGATTGTATTTTTTTGGTACTATCAATTGACATTTCTCCACTCTTTCAATTTATCACTAGATTATAAAAATCGTCCGACTATAAGTATGGGCAATCCACGCGTATTGTATCCCATGTATTTACGTCAGTAACGAATCAATTTATGGCTTCTTTAAAATGCCCATTGATCTGGTCTTATCATATGATAAATAAGATAGTGGCATGGCATGACAATGCCCCCATCTTTCTCATGGGGCACTGGCCATGGATAGAAGCTAGGCACTGGTTCTCCAATAGCCTCTGCATAACTGAACCCACCAGAATTTATTATTTTTCTGAAAGCACCAGACATGCCATATTTTTCTTAGCCTTTCGAGAGGTTCCCCTGTAGACAGCAGCTGATCCGTTATTGCCGTAATTGCACCCTGCATAAATTGGTTTATTTTTTATTGTCATGAACTTGAAAGGGCAATAAAGGTTTATGTTGTGAAAGCAGACATGTTAACGAGTGTAAAGAGCTATTGTAATCATTTCAAATTACCTTTGAAAGTATCGAACACATTGGTCAAATCGAAAGTTAGGTTTCGGAAATCACATCCATGTCGCTGAGACGCTTGTGACATTCGCATTAAAAAGCCGAGAATTTAGAAAATAGGACGTTTATCAACACAATGAAACGTAGAATTAAGTAAAAAATACCAGCTTTACAGAAATATATCCGAGTTTTATTGGTCTCTCGTAATGATATGGATATTGGTCTCTCGTAATGATATGGAAAAAATTAACTTAATTTTACAAAATGATCCGCTACTGCCGTAAGCACTGTATCGAAAAAGAAATTAAAATTGATTTTTTTTTTTTAAATCTTTTACAGACAGATTATTTTCCACCAATATTTGGCATGCCTGGTGCCGTCTTAAATGTTTCTAATAGTCAGATGTCTTGTATATCAGTTGGTTTTGGGATACATTAAAATGATGGGTTGTAATTACAATATATTAACAACCAATTTAATTTATTTGTCATATTAGCCATGAACTGGCAGCTATTGATACTCAAAAAATTAAGTGATATATCGTATCAAAGGATTTTATCAATGATATATCGATCTATCACAGACAGCTCTATCCAACTACAAGATTGCAATTTCCTTACTTTGTCTGGAATTTCCTTATCTTGATCTGTAACCAGCAACTGATTATTTTTCTCAATTTTTTTAAGAGTTATATCAACAGGATGTTTATCATAAAATCACTTAAATATGAATAATGAGATCAATGAAGTCACATTTAATTACTATTTGTGATGTCACATCATACACCACATGTAGTTTGCAAGGCTAGACAATAACATTTGTCCGATTGTCCAGTACCAGACCGTTTTGACGGCGAACAAGTGAAAGTGTAGATGTGCTTGTCCGACGGGACATGTGGTTGTTGGAAAATTGCACTTTCGTTTTCATAATTCATCACAATTCACTCTATAAAATAAGATTCTGCTTGCAACCTGTAACATTAACGAAATTGATAAAAACAGATGTCTTCCGAACATCAACATCTTATTCATAAGAGCATTTGAATCACCTTAGGTTTTCAACATCTTTATGCATGTATAAACGCTTTATAGAAACCGGTTTACGGTAGAACCACATGGTTCAGTTGCAGGCATAGTGGATTTAACTCAATTTGGGTTTACTGTGCTGTAACAAAACCCAAAAAACAAAACACTAAAACTGGGACAGATAAAAAATTATTAAGGATTTTGACGACAAAAAAAAATCGGGATTTATCAAATATGAGTGGTTGGGACCATGTACTGCAACCTCTGCAGGAAATACACAAAAATTGCTTTGTGGTTTTTTTGGGAGGAGGGGGGGGGGGTTTCAATCGGACAAATTAATTTTAGTTTCGGACTAGAGAAATTTATTGGACAAATGGACAAGCATGATATAAAGTTATTGTCGAGCCCGGTTTGTAGTATTCAATCAAGAACTTTATTATTATAATTTTTGCATTCATGCAATGTTAAATATGGCCCATTAAGACCTTAACAATGGGGTCAATTGGCAAAATAGGGGAGTAATGACCCAATGGTACTTTCTAGAATGAACATTGTAGTTTGTCTTCTACCAGGGACATGCCTAAAACAGATATCTCGGCCCCTAGTAGGACTTGTAAACTTTGAAGTCGGACCGTAACATTTAACAAGTTCTCATTAGGACCTATATATCTTTACGGAAATTTGTGATTCAGGACGGTAGGTATAGCATCCTGATTTCTGATACTCTCTCTCTCTCTCTCGCTCTCTCTCTTTTACCTTGTTCCCTGCCAGTGTAATATTTCCATAATCATTAGGTCCTTTGACTCCACAGCACTCCAACTGAAATATTTATAATTAATGTACGAGTGCATATAATGTTGGCTATAAAACAAATGTTTTAAATGGATATACCTTCTTTATTTAGATTGATTGATTGATTGAATTGGGTTTCACATCCCAGTCAGGTCTAGTTCACTTATACTGAGACATCACCAGCTATATGTGAAGTGCCAGCAATTTTGACATTTGCAGTATGCTAAAGGCAATGTGCAGGGAGGGTTCTTTAACATGTCATGTCTGCCATGACAAAGGCATTAATTTTTAAAGTCTCTTGGAACTATGCCAAAGATGACCTTTGGCCCTCTATTTAAATATGCAGTAAATCTACTGTCTTCCAAAGCATTTCGATACAATAGAAATTCATTAAGTCGGACATCAATTTCTGGAATATCTCAGATACTGGTAATGGGAACTGATTCAGTCCTAACAATAGATAACATCTGTGAACTGTAAATTCCATTTACCTTTTTTATGAAACTAGAAGCGATACCAAGTTGTTCTTATAGATATGTTGATTAAAATTTCAGCAATTTATATTAGGCCATAATAAATTAATACCTAGATTTTTATGGGGGGGGGAGGCAATTTTATTTTTTTATTTTATGTTTGTTTTGTGCGACCAACACTAACCATGATTCTTGAATTCAATGCGTTGACAACGGTCATCTGATGATCGAGTTTACCACCTACAAAGTTGTTATATAATTCCATTAATGTCATGGTGTCTGGAACTTGGCAGCCATACCAGTTTTTGATTGTTTTTATGCTCGATTTTACAGTGGCTATAATACATACCATGCTACAACCAATATGCGAAACACGCTACTTTCGTTTTTGAAAATCAGTCTGCAACTTGATCGGACACCAGTCAACTTTTACGTATAATCCTATGGCTCATGGAGCACAAAACACTCTACTTTCGTTGTTACAACACACAACTCGGTTGGAAACCAGCCAGCTTTTTCTTATTACCCTATGGCTCATGGAGAGAGCAGATTTGTTATAAAAGCCGCAATGGAAATCGGACACGAGTTCAAAATCCGAAAAGAAAATAAATCGGGGCAGGTGTTAAAATAGGGGGCAGGCGGGGATGAAAATCTAGGTATTAATTTATTATGGCCTTATTATGGCAAATGATTTTCCCCTTTTCTGATTAGCTTAGAAGGCATTTGAAGAGCCAAATAAATCGATATGTTCACCGCGCAATAATGCATGCGACATTAATATGAGGTAACAATGGGCACTGTCCAACACGCAAAACCCACACGGCGTTATGTGATGTAAAATTGAAAAAAGCAAAGAACACTTTTTTACGTTTTGTAATTTAAAACAGAATAATGTGGTGATAAAAATCATTGGTCATATAATAAAACCATTGTTGACTTTTCGATTTACACACCTCAAACACATTATATTTACTAAGGCTTTAGGCCGAGGTGAATATTATGTTTTGAGGTTGATAAATCCTTATGTCTACCTCATCAAAAGTCAATAATTGTATATTATTTTTGAATCAAACTCTGACAGATCCTAGAGTAAGAAGGTTTGTGAGTTTACTTGTTAAAGGAAGGTTGTGGTTTATCTTTGGACAATGCATACCTGAATCTGTACAAAATCCCACTTGGAGGCCATTATTGTACTGTTTGGGTATGTATTCAGTGACTTCATCAGCAACTCATCAACCTTCTTATCAACCTGTAATAGTAAACATGTTACATAGCACATTTGTAACTAAAAATTAACAACAGAAGACAAACTAATAAGAAAACAAGGTTTCACTACAACAGAGTGTCAGTTCAAGTGTCTGCCAAATGAACCCAAACTGGTAAATTCCCAACCATGTGCAGGAATAAAATACGAATAACCAAAGCCACATCTACTCCACCCATAAATGATTCCTGTGACATTTCGTAAAGATCTGTTATATAGATTTTGAGAAAACTGGTGTACAAAATGTCGGCAAAAGAGATGGAGTTTACATCCACTTCATTTTGAGATATAATAATTCATCTTTGTCCTGTATACTAACTGCTGCTGTTTGTAATTTCTCCAGCAGTGACCTTTGATGACATGTGAACAATTAAAAAGAAGATACCGTACCTCTACTCTATACACCACCATGACGGCTGCTGCTGCCATTTCTCCAGCGATGATCAAAATCAGGAAAAATATGTACTGTAAAATACATTATGTACCAGTCAAATATTAAATTTGAAAATATTTCTAAAATTTGTGAAAAAATAGCCTCTTTTACCATTTTGTCTAATTTTGCTAAAATATGTTATACTTTAAAAGTTTTTTTTCATAAATTAGTAAAAATGGCGATTTTGACTTCAAGAATTTGAAACATAGACTTTCAGTATACAAACTGATTGCTTCAAAATATTAGGAGTCAAAAAGAAAAAACTTTCAATCGCTTCCTCCTGAAAATAAGGCGTCAATTTCTATTTTCAAGTGCCATAAACATAATTAACTTAACCTATGTAATCTCAAAAACAAAATCAGCAGTTCAGAAGCAGTTTGATTTACACAGATTTGACAAAGTTTGCAGTTTGCTTCGTTTTCTTTGGATACACTGGTTTTCTCTTCCATTTCTGAACACAGTTCCTTGATATGAGTAAAATATCATGACTGGGGCATAAAACACCATCAAATCAATTTAACATGTAACACAAACAAAACCATTAGCCAAAAGTACTAGAATCAGTGCAAGTAACAGGGCTCTCTCACTGGGCCGTTTTTGATCGATATTCTGCCCTATTCATGGTTCAAAATATTATGAAGTTTTTTTTTCACATATTCAATTTGCAAATTTTCTAAATTTTGAAATTTTCAGCTTTAAAAACAGTATTTCCTTTTTCTTTTTAATAATTTTGGTATGCTTTTTCCACAAATGCAAAGGGCCCCAAGCCACATTCACAAAAGAATGAGAGAGCCCTGATGTTTTTACACATTCTACTTTAACTTACAAATCCGAGTAAGCATTTGCTTGATCGAATTGCTCCACAGCAGCCACAGAATCCAACCAGAAAAACGAATCCACCAAACGCTATCAATATATACGCTGCATACTTGAAATACGGATCTTCTGTATCCAATTGTAGGACATCAAAGTAACTATTTATGTTCTTATCCACTAAGAACCACACTCCAACACCCAATATAGCGGCTCCTGTCAGCTGAAAATAAAATACACAAATGTATGAAAAATATATATGTCATGACATTGATTTTCTATGATCAAATTTAATTTGTTTCACATAAAGTGTAATACTATTATTTTAAATAACCTAGTTGAAAATATATACAGAGTGTGTATGTACAACCCTTCGCATCAGGTCTTGTCCTATTTTAGTAGCCACATCACTTCTTGTCGAACCACTGCTGTAGCTCAGTTGGTAGAGTGCTCGCTCCGTAAGTGGGAGGTAGTGGGTTTGAATCCGAGCAGGTCTGACCCAAGACTTGAAAGTGGGTAGTGACTGTTTTTTTGCCAAGCACTTGGCATTACGAAATGAATGTCACAGTTCTTTCGGATGGGAACTTAAAATAAAGGAGGTCCCATGTCACTGTAGGCTTGGCACGCTAAAGAACCCTGCTGTATAATGCCATCAGCGCAACGCACAGGCAAAATATCTGCACTTTCGCCTGTAGCTGGCAATGTCTCGATATAAGTGAAATATTCTTGACTGGGACTTTAAACACCATTACTCAACTCAACTACTTGTTGAACATAAAATATTATGTTTCATATATAAAATAATGCTATAAAGAAACAAGTGTGCAATAATTTTCATTGAAAGACAACTTTTTGTTGTGAAGTGACTTACCCAAAATATCAAGTTAAAGACGATCAACAAAACTCGTGCAAGTCCGTCACAGCAACCCATTGTAGATTTCTTCTGTCTTTAGTCTAATATCTGTAACATACAGAAAATATATTAATGGTTACGAACAATCAAACAAATATACAGTCCAAACTGCCTTAAAGAACACCTCTATATAAGGGCCACCTGATTATAAAGGCCAGTAAGATTGTATCCCAATTGTTCTTCATTTATAAACAGTCCCATCTGTCTTAAAGGCCACCTCTATATAAGGACCACCTACTCATAAAGGCCAGTAGAATTGTATCTCAATTGTTCTTTATTCATATTATTTGAACCTGTATATAAAAGCCATCTGCTCATGAAGGCCACTTTGACTGGTTCCTTTAGGTGGCCTTTATTGGTAGTGTATACCAGTAAAAGCTGGCTCCAGTTTCATAATCATTCCTTAACTTATATTTTCTTTCCTTAACTTAAATTTTATGGTACTATAACATATAAGTGGTAACACACAGTGATTTTGTTACATTTTTAAAAACTACCTTCTACCTTGAAAATTCAGAAAATGTTATGTTATGAATTATTGTCAATTTGTAATAACCTGCTGTTAATTTCAGAATTTCAGTGGTCAAATTGGGAAATTTTAGTCATTTTCCCCAGGGAAAACTACATGTACCTTTATTCAGGAGTAATTTAAGGCAAACAAAATCACTGAACACATATGGAATACAATGTTATAGAAGTGAAGTGACCTTCAAAATAACACCTTAAATGTATAAATATCTATAACTAATAAAACTAGTCAAACCTGTCTATAAAGACCACCCAAGGGAACCATTAAAAGGTACCTTAATGGGTAGGTGGCCTTTATATACAAGTTCAAATAGTATGAATAAAGAACAATTGAGATACAATTCTACTGGCCTATAAAGCAGGTGGCCCTTATATAGAGGTGGTTTTTAAGGCAGGTGGACTGTATTGAGATTTCAAATTTATAACCATAAAATTCAGGAACATCTTCATTAAGGCATGATATTAAAACTAGATCCAGCACTTACATGTAAGCTAAATCTATTTGGAATATAAAGTATTATCTACATACTGAATTTTAAACTTTTAATCCTTCACGTGTAACACCTATTGTTACCATAGTAACAGAAACACATAATTATAGTATGACAACAATGGTGACACCCAAAACCATAATACCTATTGTTACCATAGTAACAGATACACATAATTATAGTATGGCAACAATGGTGACACCCAAAACCGTGACTTCTGAATTCTGATACTTTTATCTAAAAGCTATTTCAGAACTTGCATATAAAAATGTGACATGTATAATTTCTCACAATATATGTTTATTATTAAATCATATAGTTTAAACATTTTCATTGGCTAAAATTACATCACATGGTTCGTGATAAATATCATATTGCATAGAAGCCTGTGCAAAAAAGGGTCCTCAGTCAATATAGATTATCTGCAGTTGATAAAGCTCATACTGACCTCATCACTATGCTATACATGTATAATACACACAGATGCACAGTGAGTGGTTTAAGGTACCACGTAGGTGGAAGTACATTAGGAACACCTCTTAGTTGTAAATACTGTTGGTATTAGAAAAACAAAATGGTTCTTTTAAATGCAATGGACCTGCAATACTGGCATGGCCCTTTTGTACTTCCCAACCTTCTATGTGAATTGTCTAAATTTCCTGCAGTTAAAATTTTAAATTTCTCAAAAACTAAGGTATACTCCCTCATGCAAAGTATTTCCTTAGCTTAATTTGGTAAAATATATTTTGGTCATTTGGGTAAGTTTTCAACATCTTCAAAATAATTTTGGTTTCATAATTTTGGTCCAAGCACTACTGATGAGGAATTGTATTCCGAAACGGCCGTCTAGTGCTGTAAAATTTAAAACTGGTATAATATGTAATTTAAACAGATATTTTACGAACTGGCATGATTTCATCATTTTCCGACATTTTCAGTCAAAATTTAAGTCTTAATGAAACTTTTTCCAAGAGTTTTAATTTTCCTTACACACTGTAAGTACTCTATCTGCTGCTCTACATTATTACTAAGTCTCATGGTAAGGACTCTCCCTTTTATAAGAATGTAATTTTGGGAACTTGGTTGCTGGGTGATATAAAGTGCATGCTTACTGTCAAAGTCTTGAATTACAGAGCTCTAGATAAGAGGTTAAAGTCTGTCCCGAGCCATTAGGCCCATCAGGCCGGAGCTTATCCCGGTTTCGGTGGCGTTAAGCGACTGAGAGTACAAGACTCTCCCCTGAATGGAACGCCGGTCCATTGCAGGGGTAACCCCCAGCATTTTGCTGGTACTCATTTATTTTTCAGCTGAGTGAACTGGAACAAGGTGAAATTAAGTGTCTTGCTCAAGGACACAACACATCACCCGGTCCAGGGATCGAACCCACGACCTTCGAATCATGAGTCCAACGCCTTAACCACTAGGCCATGCGCTTCCACTAGATAAGAGGAGTATCTGTGTAAATACCTTTTAATTTTTATAAAAATACTCTTTAAATTGTAAATGTAAGGGTATCAAAACCCTTTGAAAATCCTCATTACCCTTTACAATTCTTATAATAGTAGAGCCTGCTATGGGGGTTGAACTCCTGACCCAAGTACCTATGAAATGCCATTGTCACAATGAAGATGATGTTACTGTATTATTGTTAGAAGTTATACTTATTTGAAAAAATGGCTTTAAAAATTGAAAATATTCTTTACATTTTTATGAATCAGTGTCGATATTCTTTAGATTTTACAAGATACCCTTTAGAAAAAAAGTAGAGGTAATAACCCTTCATGTCAAATTCTTACCTGGAGCTCTGTAATCAGAATCCCAATTGTGACAATATCTAGTGTGAGGAAGTTTGCCATGTTGCTTGAGAAAGGCTTATGACTTTTTGTGTTCACTATAGTTTTCTCCACCATTCCCTAATTGACCACTTTTATCTAAGTGAAAAAAATCTGGACTGGAGCGTAAAACTACCAGTGTAAAAAGTTGAGAAAATGCTTGATTTTCTGCATAGGCTCCAGTTTTCTCTTTCATCTCTGACCTGACCACCTTGATGTAAGTGAAAAAATCTTGACTGGGGTGTAAAATTACATTGCTTCTTAAAAGCTTTATTTCCACTCCCAATAACCATATTATTTAGTATCAGATTTGCGTCTCATGTGCAAGCATAAACCTAATGTAAAGAATACAAGGCAGTTTTATTAACAAATCATACCATAATAAATTATTCATATAAAGGTTGTATTTCTAGACCTATAAAGCACACATCTTCAAACTATTGTAATTGGGATTTTCTTAGATTTTTTGGTTTCCATGGTAACAATAATACATAAGTATAAATCAGTCAATATAAATGACAGAAGTTGCAGAAATAATCTGAAAGAATCTATAGAATATCAAAAAACCACACACACCTGGATTGTGTTACAATGCTTTCATCTTCAAAATTAGAAAACTGGCAGAAAATATAATACAAATAACAGGCTTTGATATCAAAATAGATACAGCTACTGATATCTACACTGCAGAATGGTAGATTGGTTGAATTTTAAAACTGAATGGTCATGGGTTGGAGCCACAGTCAGGATGCATGGTAATGTGTTGCGTTCTTTAGCTAGATATCAATGGAGTTTGTCAGCATACAACGTGATCAATACCCCTTAACATTTGTGCAAAACATTTTGGAAAATGTTTACATCCAAATTTCAGAGTAACGTCATTTTACAGGAAAATAAGAACTGAAGTGGTTCTAACTCCAAAGGAAATAATTGTTTCACAGAAATGTTATAAGGTAATATGTGGTACATTGGTGAACACAATTCCATTCCTACTCTTTAATGTGGCCTGGGATCAAACCAGCAACTTACTCAGCATTCAGCTTTTCAATAATGTTGGTGCAATCAGGTAGCCATTACACTATCTCTATCTTGAACGCTCTATTACAAATCAATAAATCAGCTCAATTTTCTTTACATAACAAACTAATCAGGCCATTCAATTAAAGCTTATTTAATCAAAACTTTTCACACTAGCATGATATAATAATCATCAGCAATAGTGAGAACTCAGTATGTACATGTATCAAAGTGATATCTGGGTTATTGCCTTATCTGTCATTATCTGGGTTATTGTATGGTTCTTTATAAATCCATTTCAGGACTCGGGACAAACCTACAATGGGTCGTTGTTGGAGTAAAATTCTGGCTTCAAAATCACAATACTTCTCACTGCCTAGGTTCTTATCCATTTAGAAAATCTTAGTGCAAGAAAATTTGTCAATTTGCTTTAAAGTAAGCTGGGGGGGGGGGGGGGGGGGGGGGGTGGGGGGGGGGGGGGGGGGGGTGGGGGGGAGGAGGAGGGGCGGGTTCTGGACACTCAGATTTATCTGCCATATCAGAACTGACTGTCTTGATATAAGTGAAAGAACCATCTCTGGGTACTCGGATTTATCTGCCATCTCAGACTTCCTTGATATAAGAGCAAGGATCTTGACAATTGTTCTAACCAGTATCAATTTCTTGAGCTATAATTGGTTAATTAATTATTAATAATTAAATAATTTACAGATGAAGAACCAGAAAATTTTACCTTTGCAAAGCACTTAGGCTTATGTGCAGGGACGGTTTCTTTGGTGTCCCATACCAACCATTACATTGGGCATCAGTTATTAAGATCTCTTAATAAAATCCGAGTGCTTGGCAAAACAACAAAAACTACTTATACATTTTCAAGTTTTGGTCAGACTCGTCAAGAGTTTGACCCTAAACCTCCCTCGTAGAGAACAAGCACTTTACCAATTGAGCTATATAGTGGTTTAGTTACTGAGTGAGAGAATGTCTATTCTATCTTTTCTGCCCCTCTATTTTTCGGACACCGTAATTTTGAAGTTTCAATAATTTTCAAATTTCATCTGATTTTGGATGATGAATTTTGCTTCTAAATCCAAAATCTGATGGATTAAGGCAATTAGTTAAAATGATGATGAAATTAGAGATTTAAATCTTAGGATTAAAATATTTTGAAACTAAAATGAATTAATAACTTACTTTTTTCGTTGTTTAACAAATGCACAGTCCGACACTAAAAAATCAAATTTATACACAATAAAAGTGGGTCCCAATGTGAAAAGATTTATAATAAGGAGGTAGACACTCCAGAGTAGATTTATATATATATATTTAGCTAACAGGAAAAAAAATTGTTTATATTGTACATGTAATAGGAAGAAAATCTTTTTTTTTCTGGAAAATGAAATTGATTCCATTGTGTAATCATATTTTACTTGTACTGGTGGTACTCGGAATTAACACATTATTAACCACTGTTATGATATAAATATAAATCCAGATACATTATTTCACGAAACTGATTCCATTGTGTAATCATATTTCACTTATACCTAGTACTGGCAATTTACACATTCTTAACCACTGTTATAATTCAAACATAAATCCAGATATATTATTTCATGAAATTGATTCCATTTTGTGTAACTATATTTTACTACTGGTACTCTGAATTACACATTAATCATTGTAATAATTTAAACGTAAATAGATACATTATTTCAATTATTAGGCCATGAGTGATTTCGTGATATTCATCATGTAACTAAAATACCTCTTCAGGACTGATGATTAGTATTTTAAATTCAAAATTAAAATTATGTCATAATCAGAACTGATGAACAGTAATTATGTCCTGGATAAAGTATTCAATCATCTACTAGTTAGTATCCATGTCTATAGTTTACCAATAGTAATCAAAATACTTCATGTAAACATTCATAATGCCAATTTTGATTTTTTGTATTTGGAATGTCTAAGTGCATGTGTCATTTTATACATGTGTTTGTGAATACAAATCTCTCTCTCTCTCTCTCTCTCTCTCTCTCTGTGTCTGTATGTGTGTTGCTCTCTCTCTTCATGTGTGTGTGTGTTGCTCTCCCTCTCTCTTTCCATGTGTGTGTGTATGTTGCTCTCTCCATGTGTGTGTGTGTGTGTGTTGCTCTCTCTCTCTCTCTGTTGTTGCTCTCTCTCTCTCTCTCTCTCTCTCTGTGTTGCTCTCTATCTCTCTTTCTGTGTGTGTATTGCTCACTCTCTCTCTATCTGTGTGTGTGTGTGTGTGTGTTGCCTCTCTCTCTCTCTCTCTCTCTCTCTCTCTGTCTGTGTTTGTTGCTACAGGTTTCTATACACAAATCAATCAAACAAAATATTAATGTAAAGCATGCATACAATTTATACACACATGTACATGTATACACATATCATGCATATGTGCATTACACAAATGTAGTACTAGCACACCAAACACAACACATAAGACACACAAGATTACCTGCCTGATTTTATAGATATATATTTATATATCACTGTATTCAAATACCACAATAATTTTCACACTCTAAAAATTGTCAACATTATTTCACTCGGAATACCATGACATAATCACTTTTATAAAACAGATTATTTTTTCACCATGGAAACCGAGAGCTCATGCACAGAAATAAATCCCACATTATAACGAACTGCCTTAATCCATCAACTCTGAATGTATATAAATAATAGCAAACTACTATTCTTCCCCTCTAAACCAGATAACCATTTCAAGTACAAGTGGCTATATAAATAAATCAATTAAAACCAAAATGTACACAATTAACACAGACCTGTTGTCACTAATTACCAGACCTTGTTAAAAAATGGCATAAAATATTTTTTCACGCCAAAACAAAACTATAAACACTTGAGTTGAAACATATTGGATATTTCTCAATTAAAGGACCACAGTAATCAATATAAGATTGCCGGAGAATATGACATTGGCTGACATGTATTTTTCTCTCTATACGCTAAAACGACCGGTTGAGAAATTCCGAAATATACAGAATTTATCCATCAATATTGGATTTTTATTTCAGATATTAATTAAATACCGACACTAAAATCAACTATATATTGGAATTTTATGTGCAAACCTTTCAGTTTAAATACAATTTTAATAAAAAATTAATTAAATTTAAACATATTATTTCACAAAAAATTTGTGACACATAATTGACTTACCTGAGTTGAAATGATATATTATTTAAATAATTAAACATGAGACAACATAGATGTACACAATATATATAATATATATCTATATATTGACGTGTAAGTTTATAAACACTGATAAGTGACAGTCATCAATAAGGGTTAGTAAACAGCCATAGCTTTTGTTGCTGTATATATAGTGATGCTGTACACTTCAGAGGATCAGAACAGGATAAACATCGAGATAAAAACAGTGATCGTAACAGTGTAACAGTGGTTTAAATAAAGCCAACACAGCAACATTTCGGAATAAAAAAACACAGCATAACAGTGGTTACGGCAACATAAGTTGTCTGCTACTTGTTTGGATTTGGATCAAGTTTGTCCCCTACTTCCACTAAGTTTACATATTCAGTGATTCCCCTAAAATTTGTAGCAGGAGGTAGATTGACAAATCTAACAGGCCAGGGGTCAAGGGGAGGGCCTAGGTGGAAAACAATTTTCAGGTCTTCTGGAGGCAATTTTATGAATTCTAACTGGCCAATTTAGAGTTTTAGGCAGTCAAATCTGCCTGTTGCCTACTCTTAAGGAAAACACAATCTAAATATATTTTCGCAATGCATCACTCTTGCTGTCTACATGTACTTTAGGAAAATTTGTCTTCTACTTGAAAATTTACTGAAAGGACAGACTGTAGCAAGATTGATTTGTTAGTCACTTGTTTTATTTGTACATGTATGCTAGATTTTCATAAATTTGAAATTATTACTAGCCAGATTTTGAAATTTTGTGAAAATATAGCTCCTTTTTAAAGTTTTCTTCCATACATTTTATGAAATAGGTTACTTATTAAAATAATTTCTCAGACATTAGCAGTCAATGGTGGTGTTGGCTACCAGGAATGGAAATGGTGTACCAGTATGTCACATTAACAGGGTGTCAAGCATTCCTACTTTTTCCTATTTAATTAAAAATTCCCGTTTTTAGGAAAAGTTTCCATTTTGTCCTATTAATTTTTAGACATTTTACTTTGTTTGTTTAGGTACTTTGATCTATAATTCTAATTTTTCACCATCTGAAACAACACAACATAATACTATAAAGGGGATTATTTTCCTGGGGTGAAAATTTCGCGATTTCTGAAATCTAGCATTTCGTGTGAGTGTAATTTACGCATTACCAATATAAGTGGGTGTATATTCTATATATATGATATATATTAACCTGTATGGTAGACATTCGTGTGGGTAAAATTTTCACAGTTATTTCTTTAGCGCGAAATAAGCAAAAATTTTTCCCAAACAAAAACTTCCCCCTTCACAGTATCTTGTATGTATTTATATAATATTTTGTATAAGTTAAACCAGCTGTTTGTAATCTTTGTTTGAATGAATGTACATATCTTGCTTTGGAACAGGATGGCTCAAGGGATGTTCGGAGATCATCAAATTTTTTTTTTTTTTAGCTATTTATATATATTTTTCAATAAAAAAACCTATTTACTTCCTTTTTTTTTGCCCATCTAAAATTCCTATTTTCCTGCTTTTTTTTAACCTTTTTGGTGCTTGGCTTCATTCATGAACAATAATTAATAATAAATTTCCTAAATTTGTCAAAAGATAATGCTGCTAAATTTTTTTTCTAAAATTTGCTAGAATAAGTTTTTGAAAGAATTATTTTTCAGAAATTACTGTAGATTACTTTGAATTCGTGAATACAGTAAAACATTGTTATGCTCCTCAATAACTTTGCTACCTCGCTTATCGTCCCAAAATTCATTTTGTTTATGTTTTTCTTTATCCACCTCCCTAATTTATCACCAAACCCCTTTATAATGCCAAAATTTGACTGAACAAATGGTGGTGATGAATTGAGCTTATACTTTATCACATTTTGCATGGCAACTCCTGAGCATGTAAAGGCCACAATCCATGTAAATATCAAAATTCCAATTGACAGGAAGTTATCTCCCTTTCCTTAGAAATTTTTTAATAATGTATGTAACTTCCAGTCATAGTCTTTTGTCAGCACATTTTGCAATTTTCGTGATTCTGGGAATATTAATGTGATATGAATTCGCAATCGAGTCGCAATAATAAATCTCTTGTGAAAAAAAAGTAATCAACAGTAGTATATGTAGCTACCAGGTTATTGCGATTTTGGCTACCACGAATAGAAACATAGCATATTAACATGTATATAAACTAGAGGCTCCCAGGAGCCTGTATAGCTCACCTAGGTAGAGTTGTTGCAGAATGAAAATCAACAAATTGTCTAATGTTTAAATAAATGCTTGAAATTTATTACACAATATTTATTTCTATCACAAAATTTCAATATTATTTCCTTTCAAAACTAAACCATATTTCAAAATTTTGAGACAATACATCCAAGTATCATCGACTTTTCATGTATAATACCTGAGAAATTTTCCTTATCCAAAAACTGGTCAATGGACCATGAAATTATGGTCAAGGACAAAAGCCATAAGGCAGTCTGACTGATGTACTATCCAAGATCAAGCTATATACCAAATATCATTGACCTAACATTGTAGTACTTGAGATTTAGAGAAACTAACCTAATCCAAAAAGTTCAACATAGTCACTGGAGGGTTAAGTTTAGGTCAAAGACAAAAGTCATATGGCAGACTGACATGTACTCTCCAAGACTAAGACACATACCAAATATCATTGCAATTGGCCAAGTGATTTCACAGGAGTTGATTTTTAAATGCAGATGTTATTTTAAAATACCAAATGTAAAGACCCAAATAACTATTGTGGCCGAGTTTGGTTCCAATTGACTCAGTAGTTTCAGAGAAAAATATGTATGAACTTATTTTCCCATAGGGTCCAATGTTAAATTATGTTTTCCACTGACGGCCATCTTGGATTTTGAGTGGCCCTCAAAAACACCAATGTTGTAGGGTGCCACCCAAAGACTATTGTGGCCAAGTTTGGTTCCAATTGGCTTAGGGGTTTTAGAGAAAAAGATCTTTGATATTGTTCCCATAGGGTCCAATGTTAACCTATTTTCCCAGTTGGCGGCCATCTTGGATCAGGTGCAGACTTAAAAAAACACCAGTTTCAGAAGGTACCATCTAAGGACTACTATGACCAAGTTTGGTTCTAATTCGCTCAGTAGTTTTAGAGAAAAATATCTTTGAACATATTTTCCCATAAGGTCCAATGTTACAATATGTTCTCCACTGGCGGCCATCTTGGATTTGGTGCGGCCTTCAAAAACCCCAATGTTGTAGGAGGCCATTCAAAGACTATTGTGGCCAAGTTTGGTTCCCATTGGCTAAAGGGTTTTAGAGAAAAAGATCTTTGATATTGTTCCCATAGGGTCCAATGTTAACCTATGTTCCCCGCTGGCCGCCATCTTGGATTAGGTGCAGAATTAAAAAAACACTGTTTTCAGAAGGTACCATCTAAGGACTACTGTGACCAAATTTGGTTCCAATTGGCTCAGTAGTTTCAGAGCAAAATATCTTTGAACGTATTTTCCCATAAGGTCCAATGTTAAAATATGTTCTCTGCTGGCGGCCATCTTGGATTTGGTGTGGCCCTCAAAAACCGCAATGTTATAGGGGGCCATCCAAAAACTATTGTGGCCAAGTTTGGTTCCCATTGGCTAAAGGGTTTTAGAGAAAAAGATCTTTGATATTGTTCCCATAGGGTCCAATGTTAACCTATGTTCCTCGCTGGCCGCCATCTTGGATTAGGTGCAGACTTAAAAAACACCAGTTTCAGAAGGTACCATCTAAGGACTACTGTGACCAAGTTTGGTTCCAGTTGGCTCAGTAGTTTCAGAGAAAAATATCTTTGAACATATTTTCCCATAGGGTCCCATGTTAATCTATGTTACCCGCTGGCGGCCATCTTGGATTAGGTGCGGACATGTCGGACACAATTTTTAAAGTAGACCACCCAAGGACTGTTGTGACAAAGTTTGGTTGCAAATGGCCCAGTGGTTTCTGAGGAGTTGATCTTTAACGACGGACGGACAACGGACGACGACGACGACGACGACGACGGACGCAAAGTGATGGCAAAAGCTCACATGGCCTTTTAGGCCAGGTGAGCTAAAAAACTAATTGATGTAATCATGAGTGGTGAGTGTTGTGTGCAGTTCAAATCTGTTTTATAGAAGGGGCTCTAGGGCCACTGACCCCTAATGTTGCCAAATGACCCTATTGTAAATGCCATATTTAACATTTTCACGAATGCCAACATATCCATGTTATGGTGGTTTGGCGTTTTTTAAAAATAAGACATTAAAAAGCACTGATTAAACACTCGACACTAAAATGACATTTTAGACAACCAGCACATTTACTCCAAATTTCCGAGATTAAGATTATGATCAGAATCAATTGATAGCAAGAAGGAGAAAATTTTCTTGTCAGTAGTACATGTATATTTCAGGTTTTTTATTTTTGCAGCATCATTTTGTAATTCCATTTTCAAATATTTTTTTTTGAAAGGGGTTCAATGAAAATGTTTTTTAATTATAATACAGTGTATACCCTGCAAGTTTAAGTGTGAAAAATTAAGTTTTCGTAATTCGTAAGAAATTGGAATGTGGGGTTTAATGAATTTTGTCCTCTGTAGAAAAATTTGCCTGATCCGTACCTATCCGGTTAGTCCCTGAAATAGGTGAGCTAATTACATATCAATTCAGCTGATTAATCTATTAGCATAAATACATGATGGGAAATAATGTATGTTGATTACAAAAACAGAGAGAAGATGTTTTATTGTACCGTAATCTGATTGTACTATAAATAGCCTACAAACATCGACTGTTAAGTGGATTACAACATACAGGTAATCAATTACAACAGACTACATGTACAAACTGATACACCTGAGTACAGAGACTATAAACTTGTGAAATATATCTTACTTCACACTCAAAATATATCATACTTCACACTCCCAGTTAACATTCGTTTTTATCCAGGTGACCAATTGATATACCCGAATTCAGGAGTCACATTATCAAAGTTTAGACCCAGACCCAGTTTCATAACCATGCACAGATTGATACACTACAAACTCATGAAATACATGTAACCATACTTTACACCCAATCTATCCACGTGACAAATTGATTTACCCGAGTACAGGGGTCAAGTTATCATAGCTTACACACCAGTTGAGATTCACCTTTACCCAGGCGACCAATTGCTGCACTTGAGTACGGGGGTCAATTTAAGTTATGATAGTTAACCCCTTCAGTTAAGATTCTTTCACTTACATACAGGTGGCCAGTTATGGGATGGTGGAGGAATCCAGAGTGCTCAGAAAAAATAACTGACCTCAGCAAGCAAAACTACTTTCTCACACTAGGATCTGTAAAATGGGATTTGAACCCAGGCAATAAGAGTTGAGTGGTGTGAAGTAATGATGTTTTATGTCCAAGTCAAGATTCTTTCACTTATATCAAGGTGGTCAATCCTGGGATGTTGGAGGAAACCCGAGTGCCCCAAGAAAACCACCAACCTTCTGCAAGCAAATTGACAAACTTTCACACACTAGGATTTATCCGAGTGGGATCAGAACTAAGATATTGAGAGGTATTGTGATATGTAAGTGTGTGCTTTACACCTTTTGGCCACATAGGCTCCCTAGGCAGTAAGGTGCTTCTTATTCATAAGCTTTGAACCACTTGGTCACTTAGGTCATACATATACTGTAAAGAGTATTATTTTCCTGGGGTGAAAATTTTGCGATTCCTGAAATCTGGCATTTCGCGAGATGTAACCAATATAAATATGTGTTTATTCTATATATTTTGATATATTAACCTGTTTTTCATGTGGGTAAAATTTTCGCTGTAATTCCTTAAGCACCAATTAAGCGAAAATTTTACCCACACGAAAATATCCCCCTTTACAATATATGTACATGCAGTCTGTAATATATATTAATGTACAGGTTTCAATTTTTAACCATCTACATCAGTTTAATTTTGAGAATGAGTCATAATGATCAATTTTATTATATTCATGCTGTTTTCATAGCTGTCTAGGCACACCTATATTATGTGTGGTCACAGGTTAAAACCGTAGTCTGGTCAAGAATTTTTCTCTATACTGAGCTCTGTTACAAATTGGTGTCAAATGTAATCTTCCAAAGACTTTTCAGCAGGAGGTCTGTCTGAGGAGGTCTGTCTGAGGTCTAAACTTCAAAACTGGTCAACTGGCCAAAACATTTCCCCTTTCTTCTAATACTTGTATAGGCCAAGGGCCTTAACTTTGTTTAGAGCTTACAAGTGGGTTTATTTAGCCACGAGACTCTGCCCAGATCCATAACCTTGTGCTTATCAATTAGAACTTCAGTCCAAGCATTGAATGAGAAGGTAGATTTTACAGATGTTTTTTCACTCCTGTTACATTGGCCCACAACAAAATTACCCACAGGTGGGACTGTGTGAGGTTTCCATGAGAAGAATGTAGCAGTGCTAAACTACACATGGTGTGGTGTTTAAGATATAACAGTGATTTACTACCAGGCATTCTGTTTCTGAGTTTTTAGCCTTGTTCTAGAGCACTATTGTATCACCCAGGAGGACTGGGTTTAACTTTAATCCTCAGCTAAAACAAATAAGGAGGATGTGGACTTTTCAGGTGTTTCCTCCCTTCCACTCAATCTATGTTTCTAGTATATTTAAATAAAAAAACAAATTATTTAGCTTTTGAAAGGGAATTCATGGGAAATTTAAGATTAAAATGTTGAATTTAGGATTGACTAACAGAATCTTACACAGTAATCTTACATCTGAGGTTGAGATATCTTTCTCTTACCCTGTTAATGGTGCAAGATTCTTTTTCTCACATACTGTAAAGGGAGAAATTTTCGTGTGGGTAAAAATTTCACTCATTTCGCGCTGAAGAAATTACGTGAAATTTTTACCCACACGAAAATGACAACTATATACATGTAGGTTTATATACTTTAATATAAAGAATATACACCATCTTATATTGGTAACATGCAAATTATACCCAAGCGAAATGTCAGATTTCAGAAATCGCGAAATTTTCACCCTGTGAAAATAATCCTGAAAATAATCCCTTTAACAGTATCTGCAAAACATGATTTGTAACAAAAAAAATTGCATAATGTTCAGTTTTCATAACACCATCCGTGTCTACTGGAAATGATGTAATGGATTTTGTTGAGGTTCTCACGTAAAATGATTATGACGTCATAATTAAGCATGTGTTAAGTGATTGTGACATTGAGAAATTGTTGGTTGAGACAAGGTATAACTACAGGGGAGATTCAGCATGTAGCCTCTAGAGTGAGAAAAGGAAACCCACATGGGTAAAAACAACGGATCTCATTGTCACAGGTGTGAGATATTTAAACAACTTTAAGTTAATGATACAAAAATTAAACAACCGTAAAAGGACCCATAATGTGTTTATCCAAAACAAATACATCATACAAAAGGTTTTATTCATTGTTGAAGATCCTCTTTTACATGTCAACCTTAGAGTTTATGAGTCACACGATTTTTCAAAATGGAAGGCATAAGATTGACAAGACGAATTCTCTGTACCCAATTGAAAATGGTCTTGTTCAAGTGTTAGATGGAGAATTTGAATAATATTTTAACATAATTTTGAAGAAAATATATATTTTAGATATAAGAACTGCAGGTTAGTTGATCACCATGCCGATACTTATTTGTTGAGAGAGTAGAAATGCTGCCCCCCCCCCCCCCCCCAGCTGGAGATGGCGAATTTCCAAATTTTGGTATAGGGACAGCTTCTGTCCAACCACAGGCCCATATAAAAAGGGTTGTTTACGACAGAAATAATTCTGTTTAGGCGTATGGTCATATCGTGTGTATGGAAATGGTAACATCAAAAGAGATAATACATGACAAATGGGAATAAACAAACATGGCAATTTTTATCCAGGTGGACAAAATTTGATCTATTGTACGTTTTTAAAGCATCTTTTGGTAATTTTTACACTCAAAGAAAAAAACATGCTGCTGTTGTTAAAACTAGATTGTACCGCCCCTAAAAATCTGACAGTGTATACTCGCTATTCTGAATCAAAAACATCTTGTGATCGAAAATAACCAACGGGCCCATATTCATTCAACATCAAAATGGTACTGGATTAGATCCATCTATAAGGAAAAATAGTGGATTCAGAAGAGGGCTTTATAATGACTATGCACTTCTTTAATATCCTCATTCACTGCGGTGGAATACCTACCGGTCTCACCATTTTCGTGACTTCTTTTATTGTATTTATTTCGAAAGAAATTTCATTTTGGCTATTTTTTGGCATGTAGCATCTGAATTTTAAATTATTTCCTAGTTAGGCTACACTTAGGATGACTTAAGTTAGGGTTTGTTTTTCCCCTCTATTTATATTTGGCTAAGGAATACAGGAAATAGTTATTTTGGTTTAATTGTACCACATTGCATTTCTCTCTCCAGATTTTTTACATTAAATACTATTTATTATATCAATTTATACATATTGTTAAACTGTTAAAATATTTTCTGTTTTTTTTTTAAATTAGATGTTATAAATTTCTTACATTATTATATTACTCTTGCCATGGTTTGGCACAAATTCCCTGAACCTGACTGACAAATAACCCAAGTATGTTAAGCCAGAGGGCAGATAATTTCAGAGAGATTGCGCTGCCGATCACACCTTCTTCTGTTGACAATATACAATGTATATCCAGAAGTGGATGCATCAACAAAATGATATATATTATATAGTCAAATTTTAACATTCTCTGAGATATAGTAAACAAGTACCAGATGTATTTAAGAAATGACATTCATTTCTTTCGATGCAAGTATGAATAACAATGGTCAGTCCAAATTACATGACAACGAAAAAACGAATGTCATTTCTTATATTTACAATCTGCAATTTAAGAGAAATGCTAAATAGGTAATTCTTTATGTGTATTTTGAAACAATTACTTTTTATTTTGCCCCGACACCCACTGTCAGAAAAATGACAGCGCCCACAACCATGTCCAAATCACAATCCAGAAGCATAAACGATAACAAAAAATAGTTCTTCAACTCACCATAAGTTTTATTTATACTACTTCAAGAAAATCAAAATTTTAAAATAAAACCATGTTTATGTTGATTTACTGTTGCACATGATAACATTTCTCATTGTATTTTACCGTAAAAACGTTAGTCAGAAGGTACATTTTGATTGCAGTGCATTCAAACGCCATGATTTGACGTGACAAGTAAATGACTGTTTACATGATGACGTCAATAATTATCTATAACACTATAACATACAATTGCTCAAAATGTGTTATAGAAGGAGTAACAACGACAATTGTAAATATTTGGCAATGAAACATGGCCACCACTACTGTCAGAGCCTGTCTGTTTGTGACAGTGGATTATGTCTTTTTTTCAATTAGCCACATCTCAAACTTTGAGTAAGGTCCCTAACAATCTGACTAAAGATGCATTTAAACATCTCAAAGAATCTGAACAGAAAAACTCCCTGATCTATAAAAACAGAAGGAAACCGGTTTCTCCTGCCCTCCCAAATCAGTAACTTGGGCTTGGCAAACTTGGTTTTGGTTGTAGTTTGGCCTGCAGCCATTCCGGTTCCATTACTGCTATGTGGTCTTGCATTTTAGGGTTTACGTGTGTTTTTTTTTTTTTTTTCTTCAACAGAAGACAAAATTAAAGGATATATTTACAACATATATCAGAAGAATTCTTACCTGAGATTTTTTTCCACTGTGAAATGTTTGGGTGTGTTCGGATTAGGACGGAAGTTTGGCGTTTCCAGCCGAGTGTACACTGAAGTGAGAAAAACAAAGATTTGTGGAATACGCTGTATTGTTGTTGCTGTTGTGTAATTTCTTCCATTGCTTGGTGAACTACAAGAATACTGTTACCGTTGTTGTTAATATCTCCCTCCGATTTATGGCTAACTCCCAATGATCAAAGTTGTGTTGCTACAGCAACCCATTTTTTGATTAAAAAAGCTATAAACCACTGAATTTGAAAAGTATAGAAAAATTGAAACGTACTAATCAACAAAACACACTACACTAGAGGCAAGTACGATTAAAACGCAACTTGATTGTGACTGTTAAAAAAAAAAAAAAAAAAAAAAAAAAAACAAAACAAAACATCTCTTTGGGGAAAACCAATGCAACCAAGAACACATAACCATAAAATTAATAAAAAAAGGAAAGAAGCAAACATTTACAAAACGGCAACTTATGAAACGTATAAATTTGGGACTACCGACACAGGCACTTGGGGTAAGGTATTTAAAAAAAAAAGAAGATTTTATCGACCCAACATGATAATTTTGCAATTATATTATATCTGACAACGTTCTCATAAGCTGATTTTATTGCACTTTAGAATTTTCTTAATTTTCTCTCTATAAAAAACTTGGAACATTTCAGTTTTATAGATTTATAGAGACAAAATTAAGAAAATTCTAAAGTGCAATAAAATCAGCTTATTTTTGATGCATTAGGTTCATAACGTTGTCAGATATAATAAAATTGCAAAATATATCTTGTTGGGTCGATAAAATTATACATTAAAAAAACCTGACACCAAGTGCCTGTGTTACCGATTCATTATAAAACTCCTGACTTTGGATATGCACTGGATTTAATGAAAATATAGCGTTCAATGGCGTGGTTATACTACTATTAGAAAACACCCAACCATCCCTTTGATTTTGCAACCGCATGAATCATGGCGCATACTTTTTGAAAATCAAAAATATTGAGACCACAGCTAAATGTTTAACAAAACATCAGTATCCCAGTTGTTCGATTTCCGTGTCTTAAAACAAGAGAAGAGTGGAGTGGCAATCGCAGAGAAAACCGGAGTGAACTGAGAACATGTTTGTGCACAGGTGTTTTCCATACATTTTCAATTTGTTGTGCATATGGGATAATTTACCCGTGTAGCAAAACTAGATGTATTTACAAAAACTTCCACAATTCCGCCAAGAGGAACTTGAGTTAAATAATGAAACGTTTGGTAATTGTTATATATATGTGGTTTTAAGTTACATCAGGAAAAGGTTAAGAAAATATATGGCGCCATGCACCAAGTAACCTGGTAATAAATAAAGTATTCAAGTCCAGACCACCAGTAAATGGGAGGTCGTCGGTTCGAACCCCCGCCGGGTCTGATCATGGCTAAGATTTGGAACGGTGAGTAGTTACTGTTCTTTTGCTAAACACTAGCCATTACGAAATGAAAGTCGGGGTAGTTTCGGATGGGAAATTATAATAAACAAGCTCCCGTGTCAGGGTAGGCTTGGCTGATAAAGAACCCTGTTGTATACTGCTATCAGTGCAACACACAGGCAAAATTTCTACACCTTCGCCTATAGCTGGCGAAGTCTCGATATAAGTGATATATTCTTAACTGGGACGTTTAAACACCATTTCTTACACTCTCAAAGTCCAGACACTGAATTTATTTTAAAGTAAGCCACCGAAGACAATTTGTTTTAAATTTTCTAGACATAAGATGATAATGGCCAGAGCCAAAATAATTTTAAAATCATAAGTTCATTTACATTGCAAGCTTGTGGACAGTTGATATAAAATGTTACGGTGCGTAGACACACTTCTTTAAACTTTGCCTAAATGTATCTAAAACATTGATCTCTTTTTCCAGTTTCTGACAGTTTTGATGGAACCGATTGTGTTTCATGGACACAGTTACAGAAGAAAGATAACTCTGTTCTTCTTGATAAAATCAAAACCGACTGGTCTACAGTTCTCTTCTCAGTAGAAAGATACATTATATTTAAAATAACTACAAGAAAAGTGGTACTCTTTGTTATGTCATGTGCTACTTTTGAATGTATTATTTCATAAAAATTCAAAAGTAGTACATGACAGTTACATACCACTGGAATTTTCTATTATTATTAGGTCATATACCCCGGTACCACTTTTTGAGTGAGTGGGTAAGTGAGTGAGTGAGTGAGTAATGGTGTTTAACGTCTCAGTTCACTTATATCGAGACGTCGCCAGCTATAGGCGAAGGTGCAGAAATTTTGCCTGTGCGTTGCGCTGATAGCATTATACAGCAGGGTTCTTTAGCGTGCCAAGCCCACCGTGACATGGGACCTCGTTTATTTTAAGTTCCCATCCGAAAGAACTGTGACTTTCATTTCGTAATGCAGAGTGCTTGGCGAAAGAACAGTCACTACCCACTTTCAAGTCTTGAGTCAGATCACTTTTTGAATTTAATCATAGAATACATATGACAGTATATTGTCATATGCAGTTACCACTTTCTGAATGTATTTTATGATTAAATTAAAAAAGTGATATATGACAATTATATAATAAATATGTCTTAACAAATTTTGAAATATTTTACGCTTAAAAACCGACTAAACAAAAATACAGACGTCACATACAGTGTTTGGCAAGTACATGTAACATACTGTATTGTTATAAATGTATTTTTATGTTCTCTATAATGTAAATACCACCGCGGTAGCTCATTTGGAAGAGTGCTTGCTCCGAAAGTGGGAGGTCGTGGGTTCGAACCCCGACCGGGTCTGACCCAAGACTTGAAAGTGGACAGTGACTGTTCTTTCACCTGAAGCACTCGACATTAAGAAATGAAAATCGCGGTTCTTTAGGATGGAAACTTAAAATAAAACGAGCTCCCGTGTCATATTAGGCTTGGAACGCTAAAGAACCCTGCTGTATAATGTCATCAACGCAACACACATGCAAAATTTCTTTACCTTCGCCTATAGCTGACGAGTCGACGTCTCGATATAAGCGAAATATTCTTGACTAGAACGTTAAACATTATTACTCAACTCTACTCAACTCTATATTGTAAATATTACAATGATGAGAAATATAGAATTTGAATTTGAACAAGCATAACACGATGTTCATTATGAGGCCATTTCTGAATGTCTTGAAAACGTACAAATTTATTGCAAAGATTTAAGTAAAGAAAATCTTCATAAAGAAAGGTTTATGAAATAAGCCCCAGTTAACTATTTTTATATAATGCGAAATTATATGATAGTACACAAGTTAGTATCACCGTCATCTCAACAACTTGGTAACCAATTAATAATCACAACACCGAATACCCATTTTGTCATGTACCCATTTATTTAAATCACGGGTCTGATTATGTGTTTTCACATTTTGTCCTTTTTGTTTAGTGACTATTTCACGGAGTTAATAAGGCACCATCAACAGGTGACAATCAGGGTTACAGGTGAGATGAACACAGAACACACTACATGATAGGCGGGTAGTTTATCGTTTAGTATTTTTTTTTCAATCAATGGAATCACAAAAAAAAAAACAAAAAAAGATAAGTAAATGTTTTGAATAAAGCTATAGGTGATGCTTACGTAAAGCATCAATTAAATGTTATTTTGATTCATAATTGCTTTAACCAATTATTCAATTCTAAGTTCTATATTCCAATCCACATTTCTTCATCACATGCACACGTGGCGATTGTAACTATCTGAGGTACTTACCGTTCCGAAACACCCGGTCTCACTTCCCTGGTGCAAGTTTACTTAATTTAATTTGCCAGTTGCTTAACTTAGCTTTAGGATTGTGATTTGGACATTTATCGGTATATTGGGTTTTGATTAATTCATTTAAAGGCATTTGTCGTTTAAACGATGTTACATAAATGGCTTTACACACTATGGATTTTGTTCTGCATGTGTTACTTTTAAGTTGGTATAGAATAATGCATTACAAAGTAGCACATGGCATGTCTGACGACTACCTCCTACACTTCAGACGAGATGTGCGCGAAAGTTTGTCGTTAAGATCAACAAATGATCCCTTGGGAGAGGGGTTTGGGACATTACGTCTGTCTTCTCAAGGTTACAGTTTGAATTCCGCAAGTCTCTAGTTTTTCCACGGAGATCAGCTATTTTACACCTACAAGTAACTTTTTATTTAGTTATTTATTTGTTTGTTTGTTTATAATTTAAATTTATAATTAGTGTGTGTAGTTAAGAACGGTTATAGGAAAAAGGTTGGGGCACGCATCAAGAGCACCTGTCATGTGATTATTTAATTTTTGTAAATGAAAAAATGCAGTTAAAATGTCAAAGATAGGAACACCCTTCTAGAGTATCTACCATGTGATAATTTAATTTTTAATGAAAATGAAAAAAAAAAAAAAAAAAAAAAAAAAAAAAAAAAAAAAAAACACATTAGAAAGTAGCACATGCCAATTGCCAATGAAAAAATTTAACGAAAAAAGTATAGCGAAGGTTGGGACACGCTTCAAAAGTATCAACTATGTGGTAATTTAATTTTAATGAAAAAAAGCATTAGAAAGAAGCACATGCCAATTACTTCATAAGAATAAATGCAACGAAAAAAGTATAGCGAAGGTTGGGAAACACTTCAAGAGGATGAACCATATGGTAATTTCATTTTTAATGAACAGAATGTATTAAAAAACTAACACATCATCATGGCAATTCAAAGGGTAACAACGAAGGGCATATTTTGTCATTATACTCAATACAAGTACTCATCTAAACCTAATTATAAGGGTTTTCCGGAACTGATATTAAAGAAATTGGAGTCAAAGCTCAGGAGATGATGTTAAAATCCGTATCATGAATATGACGGGGGAAGTAATAGCAATTCCCGCTTTTTTCTATCGATTTCCGGTAATAATACGTATATTACCTTATATATAAACACACACACGCAATTCAAAACCCAAGTCGATTCTTAAATATCCCCAGAATTACAATAGCTTCTAATAAAAGTGTAAATAAATTGGTCTAAGAGGATATAGACAGCGGAATTACGGGCATGTAAGCTATTGTATCTGCGTGTTTGGTGTTCATGGCTCTTGATGCGGAAGACCGACGTTAGCTGTTGTAACAATGTTATAATGGTGATGTCCAGTTACATCAATAACCATTGCTAAGAAGAAAATCCCATGATATCTCATTTATGTTACATCCAATTCATTCGTTTATTCTTGAAGAGTTACTCTGTTGTAAACAAGTACATTTGTAAATCTCCATTCTTTTTTATGTTGCTAATCGCGTTTCATGACCGTGACTCTGCTTGACTAGTCTTCAGGTTTGATGGTTGGGCAGGGTGATTAATTATTGTTTATAACTGGTCATAAATAAACTATTCTTGCAGTAAAAATCATATTTTATTAAAAAGAAAGGACAATATCCAGAGCTACCAAGAATACAATTTTTTAAACTGACCTCGATTTCAAAGTAAACCATGTGGGTGATATGAAATTTGAAGTTTGTCCATTCTTTCTCCCGCTCCATCTGTCTGAAGTAGGCCATTTATATTGCTTCATTGTTTAGCATTCTAACTACAGTCCAACCTGCCTTAAATGTCACCTCTATATAAGGACCACCTGCTTATAAAGACCAGTAGAATTGTGGCCCAATTGTTCTTTATTCATATTATTTGAAACTGTATATAAAGGCCACCTGCCCATAAAGACAACTTTTACTGGTCTCTTTGGGTGGCCTTAATTGACAGGTTTGACTGTACACTTTATATGTTTGCTTAGCCAAACATTTTCCAGATTTTGCTTTAGTTTCTGAATTAATTTCAAATATGATGAAAAGCTTTGTTGTGAAAAAGGCTGTAAAAGTAAATTTTTGCTACATAGGATAATGTTGGCATAGCAACGAATCAATCCAATTTCAAAGAAAATTAGAGGCGGTTTTGAGCTGTATCAGCACCTTTTTGTACAACTTGTAATTATATATTTTGCAATTTTGTAAAACTAGCCCTTTCACCACACAGCTGAATAACATTAAAGTTACAAGTATGGATATGTGTTATTTATACATGCTTTAAAATCAGCTTTACATTGATGGATCGTCGAGTTTATTATATTTCTGAAACATATATCAAATATCTCGTCCAATTTTGTTATCATTTGAATTAACTTGCACAATCTAGACATCCTTAAGACCTACAAAGACAGCACAATAGAATGGATCTGAAGCTATATAGATGTCTAGATCGTGCAAGTTAATTTAAATGATAATAAAATATTGGACCACACACACACACACACACACACACACACACACACACACACACACACACACACACACATATATATATATATATATGAAATTAAAGTACATGTAATTCCAAAGAAAAGTATACCGATTGAATTCTAACGTTTACATCCTTCAAAGGACTTTTCAAGAAATCAAGAAATTTTGTATATTAATGAACTTTTGGTATTGGAAAAATTCCCTTAAACAGATTCTAGTCAACAATATCCCATACGATCTCTCCTCTTTATACCAAATGCAATAACATAGTTGTCTTACTTTCGTGACCTACGCGCCTCCTTAAAACCAAAAAAGAACGTAGAAATCGACTATCTTATATTTCTCCTTTTATTGATGATATCGCTTGATTAACTACTTCCCATACACCTTCTTGACAAATAGTTGTAATTCATATACACAATTATCGAAAAACACTGATTAATTTTACACAAAAATGACTTTTTGTCTGGACAACGCCACGGAATTCGGTCAAGAACAAGTGATGCATTAACGCAATATCCATTTAAAGCAATTTCTTTACTTTGTTATAAAGCATTCGTATACAGACAGAAATTGAAATGTATATAAATGGTACCTAATTCTTAAGAAACACTTTTTTAATTTTAGATAGGGATAGTGAAACCTAAATGTCCATGATTGGTGCCAGATTATTACTGTCTTTGGTGTTCGTCCAAAGTTAGGATTTAATGCCAGATGCATTATACAGTCCAACCTGCCTCAAAGGCCACCTCTATATAAGGACCACCTGCCTATAAAAGCCAGTAGAATATATCCCAATTGTTCTTTATTCATATAATTTGAATCTGTATATAAAGGTCACCTGGTCATTAAGGCCACGATTGCTGGTTCACTTGGGTGGCCTTTATAGACAGGGTTGACTGTAATTTAAAAATAAAATACCCATGGTATATAATAATAGTATTAGATACATTATAAATTAAAAAAAATCACATTTTTTTATAAAGAGTAGCATATTATTATAAAGTTTTATAAACCATGAATATTTTCTAATTTTTTTATATGAATCTGGCACCTGAGGCTGAATGGACGCTAATTTTGTGTTGTGAATCTGATATAGCTATTGCATAAAATTAAGATGTTTAATTAGAAAGATAATATTTTATATGCACGTTCTGTCAAGTCCACCTGTTAAGAAAGTTGACTCGGCCGTCAATGAAGACATTTGGTACCTCCATATGTTAAGGTTGTCTCGTCCGTCCATGAAAACATCTGGTCCCTCCATCTGATTAGGCTATCTCGTCCGTCCATGAAACATCTGTTCCCTCCATCTGATTAGGCTATCTCGTCCGTCCATGAAACAACTGGTACCTCTATATGTTAAGGTTGTGTTGTCCGTCCATGAAAACATCTGGTCCCTCCATCTGTTTAGGCTATCTCGCCCGTCCATGAAAATATCTGGTACTTCTAGATGTTAAGGTTATCTCGTCCGTCCATGAAGACATCTGTTACCTCAATCTGTTTAGGTTATCTCGTCCGTCCATAAAGACATCTGTTACCTCAATCTGTTTAGGTTATCTCGTCCGTCCATGAAGACATCTGGTCCCTCAATCTGTTTAGGTTGTCTTGTTCGTCCATGAAAACATCTGATCCCTCAATCTGTTTAGGTTGTCTCGCCCGTCCATGAAGACATCTGGTCTCTCAATCTGTTTAGGTTTTATCGTCCGTCCATGAAGACATCTGGTCTCTCAATCTGTTTAGGTTATATCGTCCGTCCATGAAGACATCTGGTCCCTCAATCTGTTTAGGTTGGCTCGTCCGTTCATGAAGACATCTGTTACCTCAATCCGTCCGTCTACGAAGATCTGACTTTCAGTTGCAATTGTCTAAATTGTCAATGAAAACATCCAACAGATCTGCCTGGATAGCGGCGATGATGACTCCTCTACACATGAAGACAACTGATATTTGCCTGGTCTGAATGATGGTGTGTAACTATGAAGATACAATATAATGAAAGCATCTGACACGGCCTTCACTAGGAACCCAATCTTTTCTGAAGATGAAGACATCGGGCATATCTTCTTTTATGAAACTTGTATCGCCATCCTTCTTTGAATGTACCTGACTGTGATAATCAAAAACAAACATACCAATCTATGTCTATTCATCAAAACAAACATACCAATCCATGTCTATTCATCAAAAACAAACATACCAATCCATGTCCATTCATCAAAAATAAATACACCAATCCATGTCCATTCATCAAAAACAAACATATCAATCCATGCCTATTCATCAAAAACAAACATGTCAATCCATGTCCATTCATCAAAAACAAACATACCAATCCATGTACATTTATCAAAAACAAAAAATACTAATCCATGTCCAAATCACAATTCGAAAGCAATGTAGGAAATTTAAACTAACAAATTAGGAAAATTGAACACTTGAAAATTTCACCAGGGAAGGTAGATCGGGTGCTCCGGATGAGTAAGCGCCTCCTGTTTAGATAACCACACCTTCCACGTTTGTAATCAAAATTGAGATTGAAGGAACTTGGAACTATGTGATATCAAATGTATTCAGGTTAATCCTGGACACAGAAACATTACCGATCCATGTCGATTCATCAAAAACAAACATACTAATCCATGTCCATTCATCAAAAACAAACTCATTAATCCATGTCCATTCATCAAAACAAACACACCAATCCATGTCCATTCATCAAAAATAAACACACCAATCCATGTCCATTTATCACAAACAAACACACCAATCCATGTCCATTCATCAAAAACAAACATACCAATCCATGTCCATTCATCAAAAATAAACATACCAATCCATGTCCATTCATCAAAAACTAACACACCAACCCATGTCCATTCATCAAAAATAAACACACTAATCCATGTCCTTTTATCAAAAACAAACACACCAATCTATTCCATTCATCAAAAACAAACATGTCAATCCATGTCCATTCATCAAAAACAAACATACCAATCCATGTACATTTATCAAAAAACAAAAAATACTAATCCATGTCCAAATCACAATTCGAAAGCAATGTAGGAAATTTAAACTAACAAATTAGGAAAATTGAACACTTGAAAATTTCACCAGGGAAGGTAGATCGGGTGCTCCGGATGAGTAAGCGCCTCCTGTTCAGATAACCACACCTTCCACGTTTGTAATCAAAATTGAGATTGAAGGAACTTGGAACTATGTGATATCAAATGTATCCAGGTTAATCCTGGACACAGAAACATTACCGATACTTATCAACAATATGTGATGACAAATGATTAATGTTTAGACGTTTTACATTTCGAATTTTCGAATAAAAAAAGATAATCATTGGTAAATTCAATGCTTTTAAAATAAAGCATTTTAAAGGGATTGTAATATTTTGTTTTTTAAGTACCAAGAGTCAAATTTTAAGGATCTGATCTTAAGAAAGAACATGTAATGGCCTCATTAAGCACTTAGTTTCAAGACAGAAGCTCATTAAATCATTTATCACTTAGGCAGATCTCTTTTCGTATTCTTGTTCGGTAAATTGACTACCAAGTGATTCTCTTTCATTCTTTGGATAAACTACGATTTGTTTTTGCAAGGCTATAATTGTTATTGTAAGTGTTACACCTAATTATGCAAAAAATCTTCACTGTGGAGGCTGTTCTCATCTCCGTTCTAAGTTATGACTTCCAAAATTCAATTCCTCACCATGATATGATGAATAAATGATGGAACTATAAACACACCATTGGCAATTATTTTGCAATTAGCCAGAGTGCGCATACAAAGCCAGAGTTTTATAATCAGTTGTCCCAACACGTGTTGGTGTTTTCTTGTCTTCTTTTCTGTTCTATAATCCTTATGGCCTGCTTCAAAGTTTTTAGTTTGCTTTGGTATTGTGGTTTGGACACAGAATGGTATGTTTGTTTTGACTTTGCTTTGGTATTGTGATTTGGACATAGAATGGTATGTTTGTTTTGACTTTGCTTTGGTATTGTGGTTTGGACATAGAATGGTATGTTTGTTTTGACTTTGCTTTGGTATTGTGGTTTGGACATAGAATGGTATGTTTGTTTTGACTTTGCTTTGGTATTGTGATTTGGACATAGAATGGTATGTTTGTTTTGACTTTGCTTTGGTATTGTGGTTTGGATATAGAATGGTATGTTTGTTTTGACTTTGCTTTGGTATTGTGATTTGGACATATAATGGTATGTTTGTTTTGACTTTGCTTTGGTATTGTGGTTTGGACATAGAATGGTATGTTTGTTTTGACTTTGCTTTGGTATTGTGGTTTGGACATAGAATGGTATGTTTGTTTTGACTTTGCTTTGGTATTGTGATTTGGACATAGAATGGTATGTTTGTTTTGACTTTGCTTTGGTATTGTGGTTTGGACATAGAATGGTATGTTTGTTTTGACTTTGCTTTGGTATTGTGGTTTGGACATAGAATGGTATGTTTGTTTTGACTTTGCTTTGGTATTGTGATTTGGACATAGAATGGTATGTTTGTTTTGACTTTGCTTTGGTATTGTGGTTTGGACATAGAATGGTATGTTTGTTTTGACTTTGCTTTGGTATTGTGGTTTGGACATAGAATGGTATGTTTGTTTTGACTTTGTTTTGGTATTGTGATTTGGACATAGAATGGTATGTTTGTTTTGACTTTGCTTTGGTATTGTGGTTTGGATATAGAATGGTATGTTTGTTTTGACTTTGCTTTGGTATTGTGGTTTGGATATAGAATGGTATGTTTGTTTTGACTTTGCTTTTGTATTGTGATTTGGACATAGAATGGTATGTTTTTTTGACTTTGCTTTGGTAATGTGGTTTGGACATAGAATGGTATGTTTGTTTTTTATTTCTTTTCCTGGCTGGATTGGCAATTTCCAAGTACATGTTTGTGTTTTCAGTAACAAATTGCTTACAAATAAATCGTTGACTCAGGGATATTGCAAGCCTAGACTTATCAAGGCCCTCAAAAAGTTTTATGGCCGTCATCACAGTATTGTTGATAAGTTTGATTTGTGTCCAGGATTGCCCTGGATATATTTGACGTCCCATGTTCCTTTCACACAATTTTGATCACACACGTGGCGGGTGTAGCTAGCTAAACAGGAGGTGCCTACCCTTCCGTAGCACCCGACCTCACTTCCGTTGTGGAAGTTCACGTGTCTAACCTAACTTGTCAGTTCCAAAGTTTTTACTTTGCTTCTGGATTGTGATTCGGACATGGATTAGTATGTTTGTTTTTGATTACTTTACTATACAACAGCTACATAAATGATGTTAACTGAGTTTAAAAACTGACCTGGCAAACTCTTTTTTACCTGTGTATAGGTTGCAGACAAGCTTTTATCTGTTATTTACATTGTGCTTAGAATTCAAGCTTTCTTAGTCGGTTTTGATCAATATTTATGGTGGTATGGTTTGCCGAACTAATTTTCCTTTTACTTCCACTTCTCTTCGTGAGGCCTCGGTGGCATAATGGATAAGATGTCAGTCTACCGCTGTGAGTTCGAGTCCCGCTTAAACCACATGCCGTTGGCCTTTACTGGTTCACCTGGTATCAGTATAATAGACTGGGGGAGTGGTACGCTTGTCTGCGGCGTGTTGACTCGGTGAGCTAGCACCTTAAAGTCGTCCTGAGTGCGCGCTAGTACAAGACAGACCATACAACACACTTACACGAAATTGTTCATAGATTAATCCATAGAGATTAATGAAATAGTTCTCGTCGTGAAATAGCTGAAAAATTGCTGTTGCGATGTTAAGCAAAATTCAATCAAACATCGCCGTTTTAATAGTACAAATGAATATTGTTAATGCAATAACACATAATTAAATACATGTAGCGACAAAATAAATGACAAGACCGTTGTGTTCATGTGTAGCTACCGACTGAAGCATTCCAAAATCTTGATTGTTATAACCAATGTCTAAATGGGGTTCCCTGTTCCATCGGTTTTTGTAGTGTTTTACTCCTACAGGTAACTAGTATTTCATTTCAACCTGTCTTAAAGGCCACCTCTATATATGGGCCACCTGCCTATAAAGGCCAGTAGAATTGTATCCCAATTGGTTTTATTCATATAATTTGAACCTGCATATAAAGGTCACCTGGTCATAAAGGCCACTTTTGCTGGTTCCCTTGGGTGGCCTTTATAGACAGGATTGACTGTATTATTATAAAATCGTCAAGTGGTTTTACTTAATGGTGCTGAGGTATATGATTTTTTGAAAATGTTGTTTATACTTTTTTCTTGGCTTGGTGTCCTTGGTGGATCATACATGTATATTCTTAAGGTAATTTTACACTTTTCATAGAAGCAACACGCTTTAAAACTTTGTTTCAAGATGAAACAGCTTCAATCACATCTAGAAACCAACTTTCTCATATAAATGTTATTGGAGCATCTTGTCCTTCATAATCCCCACTGCCATTTCTATGAATTCATCTATAGCTGGTACCTTCTCACCACAACTGAAACAATTTTGACTTGAAATATAGTTAAATAAGTCCCAAAATTATAAGGTCAACCCTGTTTATAAAGGCCACCCAAGGGAACCAGTGAAAGTGACCCTTATGAGCAGGTGACCTTTATACGGGCTCAAATTATATGAATAAAGAACAATTGGGGTACAATTCTACTGGCCTTTATAGGCAGATGGCCCTTATATAGAGGTGGCCTTTAAAGCAGGTTGTACTGTATAATTTAAAATTTTGGTAGTCCTGTATGTGCTCCATTAATATGTACAGAATTGTGCACTCTTCTGCATGTGCGAGTTTGCTAATAATCAAGTTTCATCAACCTAGAGTTCTGAAAAACTACAAAAAATTAGAAATAGACCCATACTACTAGATTTAAAAAGACAAATTCATTTGGTATTTTCTGAAGTAGTACTAAATGTAAATTGGTACAATGTAGTCCCCAAACAGGTCTTACTACCCTGAGGAAGTGTGTGTGTTTAAACTTAATTTGTCAATTTTCAAAGTTTTACTTTGTTTTTAGGCTTTGGGTTTAGACATGGACTAGTTTTTGTTTTTGATACAAAAAAATAGACTATGCCATTCCAACAGGTGAACACTGTCATTCACTTCTTTTATCAGCTTGCTTGCTCTAAGTGTGGGATTGTGGGTTCTAACCCCGGCTAGGGTCTGCCTAAGACTTGGAAACAGGTAGGCACTCGGAATTTAGAAATGACAGTCTAAGGATCCTTTGGAAGAGACCAATCCCCCATGTAGACAGGCATGGTACATTAAAGAACCCTGCATGCACATTGCCCTGGGTGCACTGCAAAGGTCAAAATTTCTGCCACTTTATTCATAGCTGGTGATGTGTTGATACGAGTGAAATATTCTTGACATAAAATCCCATTCAGTCAATAGATCTTTCATCAGCTGGGAATTAATTGCTAAAATTAAAAACAAAACACAAGTCATCAACGTCAAAAATATAAAATGTTTTATTGAGTTTATTGTGAAGTTGTCGTCGACTATAGATGGTAATTATTCTTGTTATGTCATTAAACAGCATATCAAGATAAGGAGAGTTGTTATCACATCAATAATATAATAATAATAATAATAATAATAATAGTAGGTAATAATAACTAGGACTTATAATAACAGTGTGTAATAATAATACCTAGAGGTGTAATGATACCTAGAGGTGTAATAATACCTAGAGGTGTAATGATGAAGAGGAGAAGGAAATCTGATTGTTGACAGCTATATATATATATATACTAGATACCTAAACTACAATACGGAAGTAGTGAAGTCAGTGATCAGTGCTTATACTGAACTGACTACTGATTATCATGATACATAATTAAATTAATAATGACTTGGTTTGTTTGTTGTTCTTGTGACAATTAGTTAAGATTACACTCTTATAATTTCTGATAGTACTACTTCTGGGACTACAATATCATAATTACTGTACCTCTCTCACGCTCTCTCTTTCTCGATCTCACTTATCTCTCTTTCTCTCTCTCTACAAGTATTTCTGCACTAATAGGTTTGAAAAAAAATGTTTTAATACATGAAACAGGTTTGCCATACAAGTTGAAAAAAAAATCTATATATGAAACAAAACAGGTTCTCCATAAACTTTTAAAAAACCCCAAAACATGAAATAGATTCTTCAAAAATTTGAAAAACCTGAAACATTATTTCAATATATGAAACAGGTCTTGAAAAAAGAAAAAAAAAAAGAAAAATGGTAATGGAATATGTTCAAATGTAGCAAAAATATGCAAAAATTCCAACAATCAATCAATCAATCAATCATAACTCCAGTGAGATGAAATAATAACTAGCAAGTAACAATATTAATATATATATATATAATTATTTATATATATATACAAATGTATAACAAGGTTGAATGGTGGGTTTTCCACATGCAATTTTCAATTATGGTACATGTAATAATAACACACACAGTTTATTCATTCACAAAAATGTATCCATTTATTCACCCATTTTCATTTTGCATTTTTGTATGATGAAAAGTTTACAGATGTATATCTATAACAGAGATTATGCATAACACTAGTAGTGAACCACTGATGAATTAAAACTGACTTTAAAATTCTAGGATTTTCCAATCGAAAAAAGGGTGACATGAATTCCAGGGTGTTTGATTTCTTCAATTAGAAAGGGCAACACGAGTTTCTTGGGTGGAGTTATCCAAACAAGAAACATGAATTTCTAGGTTTTTGGAGTTGCTCAATTGGAAAGGATGACATGAACTTCCAGTGTGTATGAATTATCCAACTGAAAAGGACTACACAAATGTCTTAATTTTTTTTAGTTATCCAATTGGAAAGAATGACATGAATTTCTTGGGTGTTTGAGTTATCCAATTAAAAAGGACAACACAAATTTCTAGGGTGTTTGAGTTATCCAATTAAAAAGGACAACACAAATTTCAAGGGTGGTTGATTTATCAAATGAATATCCAGTGTCTATACAATTATACCCAGTATTGGTAAAACTGAGATGTTGGAGGTATTCAAGTTATGTTATTTAAATGACTTACTGCTATCACTTGTACCAGTATCATAAAATCATTTTTATATCTGAATTTGTATTGCTTGCGATAAATTTGTAAGTTACATTCAAATTGGCAGATATATCTAGCAATTACTTAGTTTCATAATCTGAAATGTTTGTTATAAGTTTGTACATACTCAGGTTATTCATCTCCGTATTTGGTAAATTCCACCGAGTATTGCGCTCCTCAAACAAGACATGCAATATTGATAAAACAAGGAAAATGAGCCTTACAAAATCAATAACACTAATTATTAAGCCTAAAATATTTTTTTCCACTTTCATTTTTACTTTACACAGCAATTTATTCCTCCTACATGTCTCGGAGCCTAACAAGGTCGGTTTTGTTTCCGTGTAGACAATCCTCAAAATTTAACACATTTCCCAAATTTTAACATGATAATTTGTTGTTGACTATGCAATATCTGACTTTAATTATTTGGACTTGACATCAGGTCCTATGTCAATTCTTCCAAAAAAAAAAAAAAAAAAAACTGAGTGCAAGAAAAAAAAATTTTCAATGGATTTTTTTTTTCTAAATCAATTTTGACTGGACAGAAAATATCAGTGAGTGTGTTATTATTACAGATAAACAAAATTCGATCACTTAGCAATTCAAGCGCTATTTTTGGTAAAGAAAAAATGGTTCTAAAATTCACTATGATATATGCATATCACCCTTTTGGGATTTTGGCTAAGGCCTAAAAATAACAATAATTATAAGTGTGTTTCCGCTTAACCTGGCAGATCCGAAATTTTTATGTGTTCTGCTTACCCGACCAGCCCTAGATTTTTATGCCTTCCACATCATTTATAACAGGGCAGACAGAATTATTTTAAAGAACATGAAAATAAATGAAAGAAATACAGATACTATAGTTTATTAAAAGGGAGGGGGAGGGTGGGGATAGAGGGGTAGAGGTATTTTTTGTATGACAGTTTTTGTTTGGCCTATTTTTCATTGTTGTGAGTTTTTCCTAGCAGACTGGTCATAAAATGTCCAGTGGTGTGGTAAAAAATAATCAACAGATTATTATAACAAATAATTTTTTGTACGACATTTTTTGGGGTAATTTTTTTTTTTTTTGTATTTCATAACCGATGATTCATCCTGTGTGACAGATGTAATATTATTGATTTTTGTGCATTGTAACTTAAAACATACTTATAAGATAATTAATATTTAAAGTTACTGATGTTAAAAATTGATAAATGAGCTGGTTTGACAATCAACTGTTAATACATGCTACACAATCCTGATATTGTGAGATATCTCGTAACACTACAGTATGAGTATATGCCCCCATAAAAAAACCCAAAACAGAGTCTTTCTGCATGATTTTTAAAAATAATTATGCACATCTATTGGTATTTTTCATTTATTTATTTATTATTTTTTACCAAATTATAATTTCCATCTCAGTGTGTGTGTGTGTGTGTGTTTTCCTTTTAATAAGTAAAGATGTCCTACCACCTACCATATATAAATATATATATATATATATATATATATATATATATATATATATATATATATACTTTTGTTGTAGATTTACAGTTGGTCTGAGATTGAAGTCTGAGTTATCTCCCTTATATCTTTACCAACATTTAAATCACAATTAAATGTAGGCTAGCTAGCATTTTAAAATTATTAAATAAAATTAAATGAAATAATGTCTATAAAAAAAACTTCATGATCTGCATAATAAAAACATAAAAATTCTGAAAATTTTGTGCAAGATAAACGAATTCATTACTGGTAATTTCAAAAGTATCATTGAAATATTTTTACAACATGATCTTCATGGCAGTCTATGACTGTTACGATATAACATTATGATGCTATAGCATTTAAGAGATTCTCAAAACGCTAAATTCTTCTTTCCTTTTTCTATTGAGTGAATATTATTTTATATAATGCATTTACCAGAGATATTACACGGACGGCATTTATAACCGAGGACTACCGACCGATATATTTCCCTGTTTAACTCATTACTAATTAATACCATTTGTTTACAAAATACAGCCATGTACTGCTGTTTATCTCCACAACATAAAAGAGAAGAACATCATCTATACACCTGAAGGCCTGTTTGCCAATACACATAATTAACTTATTTTATTGAGAATACCAAGTAACAGAAATTATCAATTTTCTTTGGTGATTTTACTTTAGATTTTTTTGTCTATTTCTAGCAATGTCCTGTTCCGTTCTATTTATATGTACATACTTATAGCCATAGATTGGAATTTGAATAAAAATTAATTTTTAACATTAAAACTCTTGAAACATAAATCATCAATGCCCTTTGAACACAAGGGAGATAATTCTATTTGACGTCATAAACAATACACCTGTACAATCACACCTGCATTCAATGCCCACAATGCATACCTGAGCACTTGTACCAATTATTCCAAACCTTGTAAAATTGCCTCATAAAATGTATTGCCAATTTATAGCTGAATGCCATTATGATCAAATTTCATGCTAATTTGTAATATTCATTAAGCATTTAAATCCTCTGTCAAAATGTTGATATTGTTGTACATTTATTTAATAACTAATTATAGTACAGCCCTGTCGAAAATATAACACCAAACTAACAAATTTGTGCTGAATGGGCAGCTCATCTCGGCCCCATATCCTGGCATTTTGATATCTTCCTTTAAAATCTGTCAGTTTTTTAGTCAATAGCTATCAATATCTCAACAACTTGGCTGTCAAGCTGCTATCAATATCTCAACCACTTGGCTGTCAAGCTGCTATCAATATCTCAACCACTTGGCTGTCAAGCTGCTATCAATATCTCAACAACTTGGCTGTCAAGCTGCTATCAATATCTCAACCACTTGGCTGTCAAGCTGGTATCAATATCTCAACCACTTGGCTGTCAAGCTGGTATCAATATCTCAACCACTTGGCTGTCAAGCTGCTATCAATATCTCAACCACTTGGCTGTCAAGCTGCTATCAATATCTCAACCACTTGGCTGTCAAGCTGGTATCAATATCTCAACCACTTGGCTGTCAAGCTGCTATCAATATCTCAACCACTTGGCTGTCAAGCTGGTATCAATATCTCAACCACTTGGCTGTCAAGCTGCTATCAATATCTCAACCACTTGGCTGTCAAGCTGCTATCAATATCTCAACCACTTGGCTGTCAAGCTGCTATCAATATCTCAACCACTTGGCTGTCAAGCTGCTATCAATATCTCAACCACTTGGCTGTCAAGCTGCTATCAATATATCAACAACTTGGCTGTCAAGCCGCTATCAATATCTCAACAACTTGGCTGTCAAGCTGCTATCAATATCTCAACCACTTGGCTGTCAAGCTGCTATCAATATATCAACAACTTGGCTGTCAAGCTGCTATCAATATCTCAACCACTTGGCTGTCAAGCTGCTATCAATATCTCAACCACTTGGCTGTCAAGCTGCTATCAATATCTCAACCACTTGGCTGTCAAGCTGCTATCAATATATCAACAACTTGGCTGTCAAGCTGCTATCAATATCTCAACCACTTGGCTGTCAAGCTGCTATCAATATCTCAACCACTTGGCTGTCAAGCTGCTATCAATATATCAACAACTTGGCTGTCAAGCTGCTATCAATATATCAACAACTTGGCTGTCAAGCTGCTATCAATATCTCAACAACTTGGCTGTCAAGCTGCTATCAATATCTCAACCACTTGGCTGTCAAGCTGCTATCAAATCTCAACCACTTGGCTGTCAAGCTGCTATCAATATCTCAACCACTTGGCTGTCAAGCTGCTATCAATATATCAACAACTTGGCTGTCAAGCTGCTATCAATATCTCAACCACTTGGCTGTCAAGCTGCTATCAATATCTCAACCACTTGGCTGTCAAGCTGGTATCAATATCTCAACAACTTGGCCATGAAGCTGAATTTCCTTTTCCTTATCTCTTAGTGTTAAACTTTTGACAGGTCTGTAGTGCAAATATAAAGTATTGTATCATAAATTGTGGTTAAATATCTTTTGTATATGTGATACCAGTTACCATTTAAAATTTATATGCTTACTCACCAAATATTGCAGGATCAGGGGAAATAATGGTGGCTGTCTCACATAAGTCAATGTTCTGTGTTAATCTTTTAATTACCAGACCACAGTATTATAATCCTGTATAAAAACTTAATATCATGATGACTTGGACAAAAAACACAACCAGTCAGGTATTTAAATCAATCACTCGTTATATCAATAACCTCAACATAATGTATTCAATCATTTTCATAATTGGTGTACCGATATTAAAAACAATTTCATATCTTCACCAATATTTAAGCATTTCTTCAAATTTATTTTAAAAATTTAGAGAAATTTTCCGATTTAACAGGAATATCACAGACATACTTTTATATATATTTTTTACATTACAGTTTAATAACTTTTATTACCTCTACCCACAGTATTTGAACCAAGGACCTCAGAATTGTCAGGGGCAGGTAAACCACTGGACCCCAACCCTGCCTTCCCTTAATAAGGGTCTTGGCAATAGAAAAACATTGATCTCAGAGTCATTTATTTTAAATATTCTATAAGAAAAATAAGTTCTCTTTTCCAAGATGTCATATTGTTTAATATATGTGTGTGTGTTGAGAGAGAGAGAGAGAGAGAGAGAGAGAGAGAAGGGAGTCTTCTGTTCTCTGAAGATATGGTTATAAATTAGGAAACAGAATCAATTCAAGATTAGATTAGTTGTATCCAAATGTTAAAAAAATTGACCTTTCCCAGTCGCAATTCTCTAGAGAGTTACAATTCTAAAAATAGAATGTTTAGATGAATCACGCCCCCACATGCATGGTTTCAGTGATAGAGAACAGGAGGTCATTATTATAGAATCAATAACTAATAACTGCTAGTTTTTACTAAGAGGATCAAGTTCAAGTATCTTGTGGCAGGCAGAAGACCAAAAACCCTGGCACCAGTTTCACATTCATTCCTTAACTAAGATTTTTCTTTACTTAAATCTGTTAAAATTTTGACACACTTTTATTGTATTATAAATAAAAATTTTCAGTAGGTGATTGCAAGCTTCAAAATGACACCTCAAATTAACAAATACCTTGAAAACTAGAGAATTATTCAGGTTTTAAATTTGCCTTATGTAACGTAAGGAAAATTTGAGTTATGGGTAAGTTACCGTAGTTTAAATGTTTGTGACAGGCCGTGGAAAAATAACCTGGCAGTTATATTAGGTTACATAATTCTAAATCATTAGTAACCAAATTTCTGAAACTTTTGTAAATATAGTCCCTTTTTGAAGTTTTTTAAATAAATTTTCTAACATAGTTTAACTTATTGGAAGAATTTCTCAGACACTAATGCAATTTTGGAAACAGGAACAGAAACCTTAATTTTTAATGGTATTGGTTAAAGACACAATATTTTTAATTAAGTATCATAAATATTTCCAAATGTTAACTCCCTAGGATCATCAACAATTATCTTTAATGATTATTTTACAAACATCAGAAAACTTTAACCTAAGTCTGTATGGAATTTCATGCCACTGGTATGACATTTTCATGCATCTCTGTACTGATGAATTAAAATAATGGGCTTCACACTGTATCACAGGGTACCAGATAACATTTATAAAGAACTATATCCATTGGATATGAAGATAAATAAGGTGATATTTTTCCCGTGAAACGACAATTTCTGGAAATTTGCAAGCTTACCTTTTTTTCGAAACATGCTGCTGAAAATCATGCACATTTATTCTAATACACTCTTAAACTTGTATTTTATGTCTCCCCTTCTTGTTGAGAATATAGTTATAGTTTGAAATGTCAAAGTAAAATTTTACTTAGTGATGTTGACACTGGAAAATAATGCCACATCTGCATCCTTATCTTGGCGAGACAAAAAACCGATAATACTACACTTAACAATAACTCCTAACACTAAACCAGGGATATGGCAGAATCAGACAGGAGTTTTAAAAATAAGAGATGACTAATTATTCTAGAATGAAAAACTACCATAAATTTAAACGGTTTTTTTAACACAGGGCAATACCAGTCATATCAACCTATCATCAAGGCAATAATACTCGTATCAACCTATCAATTGGGGCATATCAGTCATATCCACCTATCATTACAGGCAATAACACTCATATCAACCTATCAATTTGGGGCAATATCAGTCATATCACCTATCATTACAGGGCAATAATACTCATATCAACCTATCAATTTGGGGCAATCCAATCAGTCATATCCACTATCATTACAGGGCAATAACACTTGTATCAACCTAAATTTACAGGGCAATAACGCTGGTATCAACCTATAATTAAGGGCAATAACCTGGTATCAACCTATCATCACAGGGCGATAACACTCGTATTAACCCAACACTACAGGCACTGATACTTGTATCGACCTATTATCGAAGGGTATACCTTTTTTAAAGTTGAAAATGCTGCAAATGGAATATGTAAAACTTAACATACTGTCACCTAGAGATAATACGATGAGCATTTCTTTAACTTCCTCTTGCATTATGTAACAAGGTTTTTCTTTTATCTTTACACAATTCTGTTCTCCTAAATCTAAGACTGACAAAGAGGACACACGTCACAGCTGCATATATTCTAAAACTTAACATACATATATATATATAATGCCATTGTTCATACATGTCTTATATATGATTAATAAATTTTACAACTTCTTTTAAACATACAGGGGAAAGTATAAATAAAGTGTCATAACTGGAATAAAAAAAAATTCCACGGAATTAGATGTCTCTGCTAGCTCCAATAGTCACCATAAGGCTTAACTTGGGCTTTAAACTATCATGGACTGGTATGTTTGTTTTGCATTTAACAAACAACTTTCATATTCTAACACAGATCAACACTTCAAAAAGTAAAACCCAAGTCTTGACTTACGGCGACTAAAGTCGTAAGGGGAGACAACTACAATCTTAAAGGTTTCAGCTGATGATTATGGAATACACAAGCATTCAAACTTCCATGTTTAATCAGAGTGATGATAACAAACAACATATTGTATGGAATAATTTGGTGTCTAACGGCCTTCATACAAACACATATATACTATATATATTATTATATATACATAAGATTTTAACGGAAAAATCCCTGAATTGATTTGGAAGCTAATACAAAGTGGGAAAAATTACAACTGATATTGCGATTGGCCATGAAAACTAAAAAAATATTAAAAAAAACCTTAAATTTAGCCATGAATATTAAAAATACTATAATATTTTCTAGGGAGCTTTATGTCATGTATTAAGGACTGAATTGAGATTCACATATATATATATAAAACTCCTTAACATTGATCCAGAACTTTTATTTCAACCAAACTGTATGTGAAATTAGCAATCATTATTTTATTATTTCAACCAAACTTTTTGTAAAATAAACGTTTAAATTCAAATTATAACCTTGCCACACCAAATCAATAGCACCAATCATTGTTTAACAACCTAAGTTCTTACCAGGATGGCTAAGAAATTTCTAGTATGTAACAGGCTAGAATAAACTTCATTTTAGTATTTTCTAATTATCTCCCCTTAGAACTGCAATGTCTATTTAAGAGACCAGAATAGAAAGGGTTGTTAAGTGGGGAAAAACATGTACATCGACTGTAAAGGATTATCTCCCCTTAGAACTGCATCAACAATGAAAAGGGTTGTTGAGTGGAAAAAATATCTATAGAATATTCTTTGACTGTAAACAGTTATAGATTATCTCCCCTTAGAACTTCAACTATTTCTAGTAATCCATACCTAAAAAATTCTACTGTATTTATTTATATTGGATGTTGATCATATATCATACTCTTTTATTGTTACATGTATATTTCCCTGTAACATGTGTACATCGACAGGTTTTATATCACCTAATATCCAATGATAAATTATGTAGGTTGATTTAAAAAAATAAATAAATATATATCTATTGTTAAAAAATAGCAGATTAAACCTGACATTTTTGCTTTCTACAAATTGATTTTCTTCGGCTTACCTAACAATTTTTCTAATATTTTTTGGCATTTAATTATTTAGCAAGCTGCAGCCTTTTACTGTAGAGAAATAAATATCCTGAGAGACAAAACCTGAATGAATTTGAATTTCAATGGATCACTTCTCATTACTCAAGCCTGAAAGCTGGGGAGGAAGAGAAAGACAAAAATAACTTGTTGCTAAATTTTCAATTCTGTATTATTTTATTGTTGATGTGATAATGAATACTGTTAGTATGATAAGTTAACCTAGGACCAAGAGTAGTAAGATAATTGTTATTACTGCTGCCATGGTAACCAAACTACGGTTACCAATCAATACAGGTATGGCATCAATTACATTAATGTTTAATTGTATTGCTATCATAAACACACTTCCATTATCAACACTCAGCTGACACAATTTGTGCATTTTCAATTAACACCGGTTGGTTTTTCTTCTGAATCCAATCAAACAAATCATTCATCAACAATGTTGTCATGGAATAATATAAGCTAGCTTCCTCTGGATTGGGGGATGGGGGTGGGGTGATTTTCTGGTAAATAACTAAATATTGATGAAAAACTCCACATTAATGAAATATAAAAATAAATTATAACTACAAAAACAAGTATTTACTGGATGATGTTGTATTAATTAATGTAGATCTAAATATTGCCATAGTAATCCTTATATCTACTAGATCTTACCTTATTATTTCGATAAAAAGGAAAGATGGAGAGTTCAATGCCCTTTTTATTTCATTTTAATTTGTTTTTATTGATTCTGGGATAATGGATTTTAAACTGAATGGAGAGAGAGAAAGCAGACATGTGTGAGTGCTAGAGTATATTATACACATGACAAAACAGAGAGACAGAGAGAGAGAGAGATAGAGAGAGGGGGAGGGCTGGGAGACCGGAATAAAATGTAAAAGGTTCATTTTAAGTCTTGGACTGGCAGACTGAATTGAAATGTTACAAGTCTGACTGAAGGGTCTTAGGCTGGAAAACTGAACTGAATTTCGAAGCCTGGATGAGAGTAAACTGAACTGAGAGAGAGAGAGAGAGAGAAGTGGCAGTAAAACAAAACCATAAAGTTTCTGTCCATACCAATATGACCAGACAAGTAAACCACAGGTATAAATACAGCTTAACAATTAGTGAGTACTGATGAACAACTGCCAAATATTATATATATATATATATATTATATATATATATACATTTGTACTTTTACATCGAACCAAGGTTCTTGAAATGGAAATGCAGTGTGCAAAATTTCCAATACATTTAAAATTTCAATGCAAGATAATTTCTGAAATTAACAAAATGTTACAGGTCCCAATGAAAAGTCTCAAGGGTGATGGAACTGCACTGGACTGGACTAAAATGTTTCAGGGTGCAGTGTCCAAAGACAGAAATTCTGCCTAGACCTAGTACAAATCTCAAATTTCAAGGTTTTCTAAGATGATATGAGAAAATTAACAAAATCTTACAAGTTCCATTGAAAAGTCATAGAAGTCTGACAAAAAAGTCTTGGGCTGGCGGACTGTACTATTGGTAAATTTCGAATCCAGAATGGTAAAAAAGTAAATTATGAACAACAGCCATAATACATGGATACGGAAGAGATGATAATGTAACCACCACAGTATGGTTATGTAGTAAAGCACATATTGAAAACAGGTTTGTGTATTACACAATACAGATTACTGGGAACAATTACTTACTTAACCCCTGTGTAACTTATCACAGTGATTCGGTTAACTAAACATCTACAGACCTAGAAAATGAGAATAATTATACACACACACAACGCACGTCATCTCTATTTTAAGGTGCTGCAGACACTGAACTGGTATACTAGAAAATCTGGAATAGGATAATGAAATGGACTGGGACCTGGCCAATACTGGGAACTTTAAACTCTGACATGTATGAATTTAACTGAGGCTTGACTTAATTCCATCTCTCCTGATAGAGAATTGGGCCAAATTGAGGACTTTTAAATTTTCTCATTGAAGAAATTTTTATTTTGCTCATAAAATTTTTTAAACTGGTTTACTTTAAGTGACATATAAAAGCCAAAACTAAAGTCAGAAAAATAAACAACAAGATTCTGTGAAGCAGTACAGAGATTAAGATAAGCAGGGACCCAAGAAACCCATGGGTCCTCAAAATAAGTTTGGGCCCCTAAATTTTACACATTATAGCTATTTATTACTATTACAACTTCTATTCTGAAGTAAGCTGGACCCCTGATTCAAAATAGTTAAGCCTTATCTCTGAAGTGGAAAACATCTACTTCTTTAGTCCAAAAGCTTGTTTTCTCCAATTTTATTGACAATTGACGGATTGCCAGCCATGCTCACAATGTTCCGACAAAGGCTGAGCATGCTTGAATAACACACAAAGAATGAAAACACGGCTTGAATTGTGCCATTTGATGATGTCACAGACACTAGTACGTCATTTGTTGCAGTGACGCTGCTTGATACCGTGATGGCAGCCAGTGTAGGAACATAGTGGGTGTGGCAGGCGATACGTCAATTATTGGAGACCAAGATGTTTATCTAGTTGGTTACTATGAATACATAATGTAAAATACAAGTACCATATGAAATTAATAATTATAAAATCAAATAAAAGATTAATTTCTAATACAAGTCAATATTACATTCTAATGTTCAAATTCACCAATCCAGAGTGAGACATGACCACATAAGTTTAGACTCTGGTTGCTTTAAGCTGACAGTAGGGGATACAAGAAAATCCTAAATTCAATGAACTGTCAGTAACTGTGTTCAAAATCAAATCTAGGTTTCCCAACATTAAAGCGACAGGGATGAAAATTAGCAGGGGTCCAGTGGCCCATGGCTCCTAAAAATCAGTTTTGGCCCCTAAATGTTTAACCATTTTAGCTATTTATTACTATTAAAACTTCTTTTCTGAAGTGAGTTGGGCTCCTAACTCAAAATAGTTAAGCTTCATCCCTGAAAGCCTGGGACAAGTTCCAGTCCAATGTCTAGAGCCTAACTCATGTCTTCTGATATACCACAGTAAACATTTACAGAAAAAGTACTGAAGGTTGCTGGTTATCAATACAGGTGTTAGTAGTCATAATTAGCATTACTGAATACCTGTATACCTGTTGTAGGGGGATAAAACACAGGATAACAACAACACATGTGAAGGATAAATAACCCACACATGATAGACACCAGTAGCTGGATTTAGACCATGGTTAATCTCTGCCACTTGGCTTTTTTCTTATTTATTTAATCTGTAACAGGCAGATTATCAGCTCTTGGTAGATAAGGCTTTAGGCGTTCGCTTGATGCCAACACCAATCTGCAACTTACCATGTATGGTATCTTTACAAATATTGGGTCTAGTGGACCAACCAAAAAGTCTGGGCTGGTAATGTCTAGAGAGGTCTGGCCAATCCATAATTTTAGGGCTGTTAATTTCTAGCAAAAGTGGCCAACCCGCAAGTCTGCGATTGGTAACTTCTAGACACGATTGACCAACCTTCCCAACTTTTTATGAAATTACCTTTATATTGTTCCAGAAACAATTTCAGCAGTTTGGGGTGGTTCAAAATTTCAATGAGTTTTTAACCCTATTTTAAGTACAACCAACATCTTATCTGGGATTTTTAGAGAAATTTAGATCAAGGTTTGCCAAAATTTTAACAAATTTTAAACAGATGGAGAAACTGTTAGTATAATGATTTCTCTGACATAAAAATATTATATTTTGTTTTTCCAAGATAAGGTTTTTATTATCCCTAAACCAAGGTCAATGTGAAAATTTATGGGCTTCATCATACTCTTGAGAACAGATTTCCAGCAGTTTAGCACGTGCTTAAAGTAACAAAACTATATTAATGTTAACCAATCGTAACACAGACTTAGCTAAGAGTACTACTAAGGCTTATAACACATAGATAGACCAAGATTTGTTGTGCATAGTAAAGTCAATCAAGAACACTTCTGTGGGGGCTTTTACTCCATTTTATTAGTGGATTGATCCAATTCTGAATTAGGTTTTCATGAAGTAAATAAACAACCTGCTGATTTAGAAATAAATAATAATTCAAGAAAGCTGAAGGGTTCATGGAAAATATGACTTGCTGTTTAAGTATGATGATGGTGATATAAAATTTGGTTATGATCTAATAGCTCTAGAGTCCAAAGCAATCTCAATTTCCTCTGAAGTCTTACATCCTAATTATAAAATAAACATGTATATCCAAACAAAACTGCTCTCATAAAAAAAACCAAGTCCCCTATAACATGTAGAATGTTGATTCCATTTGCTGAGATAAAACTAAAGTTACAAAACCACAACACAAGAGTTACTCAAAACGCTTTTTGTTTAATATAGTTTTCTAATTATCATATCTTATCTGTTTGTGTGAAGCTATTGTTTCCACAAGTTAGGAAAATGTAAACATTGCATATTCCTATTACGGGAAAATGTCACATCCAACAGATATAAGAGTCCTGAAATCACTACTTGACAAACCCAATAAGGTCAGATTCCAAAACTTTTATGTAAAAATTTAAGCCAAAATTTGGATGTTGAAATAAATGTCCTTATATTGTCTTTTGTGGTGAGAAAATAAATAATGCTAATTTCACATAAGTTACTGGTCATAGTTTTCTTGATGGTGCATTAAAAAACAGTTTACAATACCACAGTTACCATGGTTAGAAAAAAGATTAGTAAGAGAAACAGTCCAAATATTGTATTAACTGCAAAATTATCCACTGTCAGGTCACTGACTTCTCAAACATAAAAAATGTTCTAATTTTGCTACCAAAGTCAAACATTATGAGATTAAAGCTTCAGGCATTGCCATCTAGATTTAAACATATGGCTATTTTATAATATTTTAAGAAGACATAACTATATCTGTATGGTTTACAATAGCAACAATATCTGCAATAGTGATAAAGATGGTCAAACCAAAAATAGCTGTATTCAAGGAAAGACAATTCTGTAAGACCATATAGTTGGAGATACTTTTATAATCGTTCCATAACCAAGATTTTCCTGAATTTATATCTGGCAAATTTTGATAGTTTCTGTGATACTACATCTAAATTTTTTTTGGACAAATCTATAATGCAGACATTTTCAACTAAGAGTAATCTTATAACAACAACTTAAATTCCTACATATCTTGGAAAATTTATCGATTCAACATAACCAGATATAAATTAAGGAAAACCTGAATCACAGAATGACTGAAAGCTACAACAATGTTGGAATTTCAAACTTAGTATATATATTTCAACTAATGAGAAAAATTTGGTTGACAAGCATCAAAACATTTATATTTGCGAGTTTGCTGGTTGCCATGGTAAATGAGAACACTTCCAGTAAATGCAAATTTTCCTAAAATATCTTTAATGCTTGTAGTGTTTCTTTTAATTTCCTGGAGACAGACTTTTCAGCACTTTTTAAGTTTCTAAACTATGATTATATCACAGACGTTTCACAAAATAATTTGAACTAGCCAAAACGATGTTTTAATTAATTGCAAATATGTTCTCTGTCTAAACTTGTCAAAAAGAATGGGGTTTACCGCTGTACCACATGGTCAATACCTCTTAACCTTTTTGGAAACTGTCAATGTCACAGATTCCCGGAATGACATTGTTTTCGCAAGAAAATGTAATTTCATGCAATTTCATATCCTTTGGAAATAAGTGCTCTGCACAAACCTTAGAGGGTATCACGTGGTACAGCGGCGAACCCCATTGTTCTTTGGCAATTAACATTTACAAAGGCAGTAACAAACGTAACCGTATTGTATCCTGTATGCCAAGTCCTTCTCATTTTATTAACACATTACAAGGAGTCTAAAATGGGAGGAAAAATGTCTCTAAAGTTTTTTAACATTGTGCATATAAGCCTAACTTTAAATTTTGAAAAAACTCTTTTATTGGACATTAATTATCAAAAGTTTAGGCAAATATTGTGAAGGCACTATTTAAATGAACTGTTATATTTAAAATTCAGTTGAAAATCAAAATACAAGGATATGTATTCCTTAAAATTAGAACTTTATGTCCTAAAACAACCTTGCCGTTTAGACAATTTGTTTTTTCTACTATTGCCGCCAAACTTTTGAGAAATAAAATGACAAATATTTGACCATGACTAAATGATTTAGTCCTTTTCCTGAATCTGAGCTACATTAAAAATAAACAGTAGTAAAAACATAATACAGTAAATTGAATAAAAACGTGGAGACAATAATGTGAGGTGTAATTTGCATAATGCTGGATTTTGTGTTGTCATCAAGTTTTTTAAAAATAAACTTAACGCTGTATTGGTGATAAAAACTAAATAAAAATAAATACAAAACAAGAAAAACAAAAGACGCTAAAAATAATACTAGTTAAAACTGGGTGTAAAATTAAAAACTCTGTTATTAAAGAATAAAAAAATAAACAGTACCAGTTTCACATCATGAAAACTTGGGGCGGCTTAACGTATTACCATCGTCTTAAGCTACCTTGGTATTCATGATTTCTAAATGAACTGTAAAATGATATTAAAGTATCAAAATAAACAGCTTAAAAAGAGTATTCTAAAAAAATGGATTTCAGATTCATTCTGCTTCCTCCTCCAATAAAAAAATTATAAAGTAGCTCAAACCATAGATTTTATTTGAATACAACTACACTGTAACACCAGTAACCTTATTATGGACTTAATATTGCATTTACGGTATTGTTTTGGATTGGATTGTTAAGTTTATTGTTATACAAAATTTTCTGAAACAAGATCATTAAAATATTAGATGCAAAACTATTTCAGTCATTTTGTGCTTGGAAGTTGCCATAGCGATAGTCACTGGTACCATACATTAATTTTATTGCCATCCACCTGTTATTTTCAGGAGCCCCTCATTTCCTAACCAGTTTCACAGTTGACTGTAGTTGAATGAATTAGGCTTTACACCATTTCTAGCTTATTTCAACAATAGTGGTGTATGTTTAAAAACAAAACCGACCGTTTAAGCTACTTTACTTAAAAACAACATATACTGAGTTTGTTTGTATTTTTTTCTTTTGTTTTGAGCATTTGAGTATTACAATCTATTAACAACCACAATGCATCATCATTCACACCACCAGTAACCAACCAACATACTTATTATAAAATAAAAATAATATTGCTAACAAACTTAAAAACCAGACAGGTAACAAACACTTAAAACCTGTGTCACCATGAACAATGAGATTTGTTGCCATGGAAAGTGCTCTATGTTGTCAAGCTTTTGTCACCATGAACAATGACCTGTGTTGTTAAGCCTCCATTGCCATGGACAATGACCTGTGTTGTCAAGCCAAAGTTCCCATGGACATTGATCTGTGTTGTCAGGACTTAGTTGCCATGGACAATGATCTGTGTTGTCATAGTATAATTTACCTAAGGTATTGCAATGGAATTTTTTTAAAATTAGTTTCTAATCTTACAGGAAAAACCTGCATTAATTAAATATAATGCTCCTTAAAATGACTTGAGTTCAAGCCATTAAATGTAACAATAGTCAATTTCTGAGGACTACTGTAAATTCTAGTGTGCTTGATGTAAACCCTAAAGCGGATCAACGGACTTGAATTACAAGCCATCAAGTTACAGAAACTTAGATCATCCTAAGTTTCATATTGGAAATACAGTAACAGGTGGAATGTACATGAAATCTGAATCAAATTACTAATTACATAAATCTAACAACTATGCAATGCACCACAATAATTGGGACATAGAATTTTATAAAATTTAAAAGTGTATCAATATGATATATGTAATTTTATATTCTATTAATTATTGCCACAGCTGGGAAAAAATCATAAAAACTTCTCAAAAAGAAGAAAAAGGGAAAAACAAAACTGGTATTAATATTAAATCTTTTGTATTGGGAATGGGTTAGTGGTTGCCATGGCGACACAGGTTAAAAGTGATATTTTTTATTGATGTAGTTTTATTCTTAAACAATTAATTTAATTAACAAGGAAAGAATAAATAAACAAATAATATAAAACTTGTAAACATGATCTGAATATCCTGGTGCACACATTCTACAATTAATGTTTCCATTTTCTGTCCTATCCTAGTTCTGACTTCTTCTACTGCATATTATTACATGAGTTATGATTTTTCAAATATCACTTTGTGAAATAAAAGATTTTGACTTCTTTTCCTCACACATAGTTCCCTCTCTTAAATATAAAAGAGCACTAATATTATTTCTACTGAAGATTGAGTCATAACTGAAATCATTTCCCTGTAATTTCAGAGGTGCAGTGGTACATCGTCTCTTAACTGTGAAATGAAATGGCATAATTCTTCTTGTTGCAGAATTGCAGACCATGATATTTCAATATGATAAAACATTCATGTTTAAGACAAGATCATATTTACACAACAGATCTGATAATGATGACGATGTGTGTATGTATATGTGTGTGTCCGTGTGATTGATATTATAGGTTCAACCAGGATCCAGAGAGTTAATGAAGAACTATCTAAATTTATAAAATTCTAACAATATCACTATATACCACCAAATTCTGTGCGTCATCACTCATTTACCACCGCGGTGCACTCAATCATTCATTCATCGTGGCGGTGCATCATGTATTCTTATATACACAGGTATAAACAAGTAGGGAGAAAACAGCTGATCCTCAACAGGTATATCACATGAATGATGAAAATAACTATAAATATACAAGTTAAAAACATGTATATGGTATATCTATACATAAACAGGGAAAACAGTATAATTCTGAACACTGTACCATTGTCGTCACCGTCGCCATGGGTTACCAACGTTCAGATAACAATTACTAGATAAGGATAATAGCGATTATGAATTCACACACATTTGGACATTTAACATCATACCCGTCATATAGGACTTTTATTTTTTATTTATTTCAAACAACAGATAATGGTTTTATTTTGTGACTATATATTCAACTATTTCCATTTCAGAAAACTTGGGTTTTTTTCTGCATATGAAACTGTATATTTTCCATTCCTAAGAATATCCATATATGGTCAGACTGAATGGCTCATCTAGAATAGCCTGCACGCATGCCTTGGTAATGAAACGCTAGGCGGCTTTGACATCATGTATTAATGTTACTCTTATGATCACAAACATAAAACTAATACTCGCATAATTCCTGATAAACTTCCACACACATGAAACTAATTATATCATCAATATATATATATACTAGTTATACGTATATATATATATCACTATACATCTATAATAAATAATTCCTGAATAATGATGTACCTCCGTGAATTATACCGTAATCAGAGTTGTTTCCCCTTGATTAGGTAACTTTTTTTTAAAAACATATTTTTCCACAACACAATACACATTCTTCTTTTAAAATTGTTTGTTTGTTTGTTTATTTGTTTATCTTCTTGTACTGACCATGTTTACTTTTTGTTTGTTTGTTGTCCAGGTTTTGTTGATTTCCATAACCCTGAAAAATAAAAAATAAACTTACAATAAATAGTATGTTCAACCTGTTTAAAATGTTCTATTTCATTATGGCTTATTGTTAACCCTCTTGCTGCCAAATTGAATTTGAAAATGGTGTTGGCAGTGACAAATTGTAGTTCACAATGCAAATTAATATGACATCAACAACAGGTTATGACATCACACCATTTTGTAGTAATACGTTTGTTTGGGTATAGATATCTGACCTCAAAAGTCAACATTCTCATATGTAGTTACTTTACAAAAATATTATAAATTTCTCTGAGTCTTGTAACCAAGACCTGTCCATGCCATCGAAAAGACACGTGTCCATTAGGCAGACTGTTGGTAGATGACTCGTGTGGCCATTTGGCAGCAAAAGGGTTAACATTGTTCATAAAATCAAATACCCGTCTACTCAAATTTAAAAAAAAATGGTCTGGACAGGGTTTCAAATGTAGACCAGTCTGCCATCCTGAGACCCGTAACAAGATTGGTGAAGTTTAACATCTACAAGGGGCATGTCCCCAAATGTGCAGACCAATACCTGTAACAATTCAGTTAGACCAGGACTAATTTCTAAGTTTACTTATGCATTTTATAGCAAACACTGAAATCTGAGATATGAATCGGTTAGAATTTAAGCCTAGTTTCAGACATGCGTTTATGTGTTTCTGGAAAATTTTAAAACATGTTGCAACTATACCATACATTAAAACTGTATTTTGCTAGTAAATTTTAATGAACAACAAATTGTAACATTGGGTCCTAAAAGACAAAACCCATCAATTGGCTAGAGCAACTTTCTGGAAATAATAATCTGTACATGAAAGCTTATTGAATATCTTTATAAATGATTGTTGTGAACACTTTTGAGACCATTGGTTGTAAAATAAAGGAGACAGATATATCCAAAAGTACTTAAACCACACCACTGGATATAATCATGTTATCATATACAGTGCCTGCCCAAAGTTAGATTTATAATCACTGTTCTCATTAAGTGTTCTGTTTACCTGTTTGTTGTTTCATATTCTTTGTTCGATTTTGTGTCGACAAGTACATGTTTTTTTTTGCTACATGTATATGTTATTTGTTGCATTTGGTTTTTCCAAGTATATGTTTTTTCATGTTCTTTGTTCAAATAGACATTGCCAAGTACATTTTTTGTTGTTTATTTTTGTGTCTTTAGTTCCATTCGGTACATGTTTTTGTTGTTCGTGTTCTTGGTTACATTTGGTGTTGCTACACATTCCTGTGTTCCATTTGATAAGACAAAAACTCAAAAATATTTCAACACAATTATAACACATTTTACAAGCTAAAATGCACAGTTGTGTTTACGACCTACTTTTTATTTCCGTAGCAACCTATTTTATTACATAATAAATCTTAACACATTAAGATTGATCATCTATCAAAGCAAGCTTCATAAATAATGTTTTATTTCTTGAATATTATATTAAGATTCACTTGTCACATGTTAAATAATGCACATTTCTCTTCAAATGATCAATATTTTTAATTCAAATGTGACTGTTCAATAGAAATAAACAAGTGAAACCAAAGCCCAAGTGTCAGTTTCAGAAATGACAGCTTTTTATTCGGCTCTTTTAAAAACTTGACAGCAAACATACAATGGTGTATATTTGATCGATCACATAATATACAAATTACACACCACCACCTATTAAAATATTGCATTAGTGAAATTACCCGCGTATATCGTTTTTAGTTTGGTACATACCAGTATATATTATTAACCTGCAGAGGGTGGATTGACTTTTAGACCAAATCAAATCCTGAAAATTAAATGGGATAAAAAAGTGGAAAAGTTTCAACAGCCCCCATAAGAAAAAGTTCTCTATTAGAGGATAAAAATCATCATAACAAAGCTTTAGTTAACAGAAATTCTAAAATTTTACAGAATCAGAAAAAATACATACATCAAAATTTTGGAAATTTTTTTTTATTATTTAACAGATTAAACAATAATTATGTGAATTTGAGCATACAGTCCAACCTGCCTTAAGGGCCACCTCTATATAAGGGTCACTTGTTTATAAAGGCCAGTAGAATTGTATCCCAATTTTTCTTTATTCATATAACTAGTATTTGAACCTGTATATAAACGGCACCTGCCCATGAAGGCCACTTTTACTAGTTCCCTTGGGTGGCTTTTATAGACAGGTTTGACTGTATGTATAATAAACGTCAAATATTCTTCAAAAATTTGGACGATTATTACATCAAACAGAGCATGCTTAATGACTATATATGTATGTGTGTACGTCAGAATATTACATGTAATTTGTGTGTGAAGTATTGGGATATTAAAACCCTCTATTATGGATATATATGGTAATAACATCAAATATTCAGTAAGTAGTTTGCTCTAGAGTTTTTTAATTTTTGATTTCCAGCCAAATACAAACAGAATATTCACGATTAGGCATTAGTTGGTTTTAATATTAACCAAATCTCTCCCGAGACCACTGTAGATACTATTTCAGACATAAATGGCCGAACTCTTAACACCTATGTTAACACCAAAGTTACAAATTTATACATATAAAGGCTAATCATAATAATAAATTAGTCAATTCTACTTAGTACTAACCTAAAAAGAAGCAAGGTAGGTGGGTAGATAATAGATTGATTAAATGCCAGGATTAAGATTAGGAAGGGCCCCAGTAGCTCAATGCTACTAAAATTCAGCCTGGGACCCTAAATGTTTACATATTTTAGCTATATATTATAATTACTATTAAAACTTCTTTTCTGAAGCAAGCTTGGCAACTAACTCAAAATTGTGAAGCCCCATCCCAGCAATGAATGGGGTTTAACGTCCAAGTCTAGAATATTTCACTTATATTGGTATGTCAGCATCTATGGATAAAGTGGCAGAAATTTCACCTTTGCAGGACACTCAGAGCAATGTGCAAGGAGGGTTTGTTAACAGGCCTGACTCCTATCAAGGCACAAGGCATCAGTTATTAAATTCTCTTAGAGAAGGTGGTTAGAAATGTTTGTCCTGACTAAAAAGTACAACCCAATTAGGAATCAAGTAATCACTGTCAGTTGATTAGTGTAGTCATAACAATGGTTATCATGAAGATTTTGATTAAAATTTTAATCAAGCACTTTTCAGGCTAGACTTGTTATCAACAAATCTGGTTTTAGTGATTTATAACATCGTCTGAAGAACAGTGCATGTTCAAAAACTTCAAAATATCATAATGAAAATGTGGTAACCAAAAACACTCATATAATATTTTTGGCCTAATGATAATTATTTTGGCTTACAACTGTGATCTGGCCATCTGACCTGAGTAACCTTTGACATTGAGCCAGTTTATTGTGTGATAAAGGGAAGGCAGGATGCTTATTAAAGCTTCTGTTCATGATTAGGTAATTAAGCAATATGCTATTAATAGTTCCATCCACCATCAATCAATACATTAAGCATGATTATACTGCCATTTTCATCAATTTTGGAATGTAGGCCAGTTTGTGGGTGGAGGAACTGTAACTTTTCTGTTAGGGCAACCTCCCATGATCAGAAATAAAGGCCAGTTCAAAAGTCCATGGCATGCTAATTTGGCTCTTAGGATCAAACAACTTTGTTACTCTCTCTATATACACATGTATGTAAATTCCTGCTTCCATAAACTTTTAAAACATTTTAAACATCCATTTGTAGCTCTGGTTATACAGGCCAAAAACAAACAAACCAAACCATGTCCAAATTTCAATCCCAAAAACAAAAGATTTGAAAACTGGCAAATTAAGTAAAGTAAAGCATGTGATCTTCCTACAGGGAAGTGAGGCCAGGTGCTCAAGAAGAGTAAGTGAGACCAGGTGCTTCAGAAGAGTAAGCACCTCCTGTTTAGCTAACTACACCTGTCACACAAGTAGCGATGTGGTTTAGTCAACTTGATGTGACAATTAGGTTTATATGTAAAATTAAATATGACATTATACTATTTAGCAAGCCCTTAATTTTGTATTGCTATACACTACTGAACATATTAGGAAGATAATGGATCAGGATGTACCCTTTGTTTAGCCTAGCTAATGGAGAACTTATTATGTACAGTCAAACAACATTGACCTGTCTACTTGACCTTTAATTAGCAATATTCACATAGGAAAATCCACCCATTACATAGATAGTATAAGGATTTGCAGTTCATACACAAACAGTGTTTGTGTTTAGTTTCTCAATGAAATAGACATGTTTGTTCCATATATATAAATATACTTGTTCATAATAAATATTCAAATTAAAGGTCAAGCAGACAGGTCAATGTTGTTTGCCTATACAGCATTTAACAGACTGATGTAAGTAAACAAAGCACAGAAATAATTTCAATATTTTTTTCTCTAAATTGTTAAACAGTAATTAATTTAACTGGTTAATGAGCCAATCATTAAACAATAACATGACCAATTATCATGATAAAAGCAAGCCTAAATGCCAGCAACCATTTAAGTGATAGTTTGTCAATTAGAAATCATTTATGGAATGTGACTATTTGCTCTCACTGACAATGTTTTGAGATAAACACAGTTACATGTCTGCTGACAAGAAAATTCTGGATCATTTGTTTCAAGAGAAAACAATAGTCTGAAACTAAGGGAGACAACCTTTGCATCAGCCTCACTTAGTTAGCTAGTAATGGCAAATGTGTCCCATCAAGTCATGACTATAACTTGGATTTGGTATTAATGTTGGTTTGGTGTAACACATGAAACTAAGGGACACAACATAAAATCAAGTCTGCAAGTATGTTCCATAAAAACAGACTCTAAAACAAAGGGAGACAACCTACACTTAGAATTCACTTAGTTGTGACAAGAATGTCCCATTAAATAAGATACTGTAGCTTGGTAGTAACACATGAAACAAAGGGAGACAACCTTAAAATTAACCTAACTTTGTTATGACAAGAATGTCCCATAAAATCAGACTGTAACTTGAATGTAAACATAAAACAAAGGGAGACAACCTTAAAATTAACCTAACTTAGTTATGGCAAGAATGTCTCATAAACTCTGGACCTGGTATTAATATTTGTTTTGGTGTAACACGTGTATCAAGTATCATGAATACCAGCACAAGTTAATTACAAAATGTATCCTGTGTATATCAAGTTACCGGGATTTATACCAGAACTAATTACATGTGTACATCACTGTAATAATACAAGAATGTTATACTTAATTAACAGGTTATAAAGATGATCCAGAAAGAGTGACCATTATCTGTATCAGTAATTAACCTTGACCTCATGACCTTTATTGTCTTTATTATCATGGTAACAATAGCACCTTAGTTTAAGCAACATGGCATGAAAAGTAGCCAAAATTATGGCATTAATGAATGTAATTACTCAACATCAATAAAGTTCTGTTCATATTTCTTAAAACACCTTCTGCATCCAAATTTTGTTCACTTTAGAGAGGAATTCAGTTTACACTGGGCAATTTAACAAACAATATCAATAGTATGTTTCATAAAAAAAATTACGGTACCCATGTTTTTGGTTTAGAACAGGTTTTGTGTTTTTTCAGTATTGGGTTGGGGCAGGTTTTCAGTTTACTCAAGAGTTGGGTTAGGACAGGTTTTTGATTCATTGAGAGTTGGGTTGGGACCAGTTTTCTGTTTACTCAGAGTTTGGTTCGGACATGTTTTCTGTTTACTCAAAGTTGGGTTAGAAAAAGTTTTTGGTTTACTCTGAGTTTTCGTTTTTTTTGTTTGTTTTTTTTTTCAAAAGTAGTCAAGGAGAAGTTGCACTTTATTCTATGTAGCCAAAATTTTAACGAAGATAATAGATTGTTTACAGAGCTCTAACTAATATATAAACAGACAGATACTGATAGCTGACCACATGATCTATGGGGGTCCAAGTTTTGTTAATTAAGAATTGTCAATATTAATGATGCTATCCAGTGTAAGTTTGGTTACACAGAAATGTTAATTATTACCAGACAGATCATAACTCTTATCTAATCACCATAACAAATCAACTACAATATCCTTCAAACTAAAGAACACTTAGTAACTGTACACATTTGTAAACTGGTAAAATATCTTGTTCAAAATTGGGGCCGGTGAAAAGTGCTGGCTTACCATCAAACAGTGCCTGTGTTACAGCTGGCTTACCATCAAACCACAGTGCCTGTGTTACAGCTGGCTTACCATCAAACCACAGTGCCTGTGTTACAGCTGGCTTACCATCAAACCACAGTGCCTGTGTTACAGTCTTCTACAAACAGACACATTAACTGGTAAAATATTTTGTTCAATCTGGAGCCTCAGTGACCAAGTTGTCTAAAGAACTGACTTACATGTATTTCATAATTCTACAAACTGATACAGAAGTTACCACATTAACTGGAATCTGAAGACTCAGTGACTAAGTTGTCTAAAGCACTGTGGCTTAACTAGAGGCTCCCAGGAGCCTGTATAGCTCACCTAGGTAGAGTTGTTGCAGAATGAAAATCAACAGATTGTCTAATGTTTAAATAAATGCTTGAAATTTATTACACAATATTTATTTCTATCACAAAATTTCAATATTATTTCCTTTCAAAACTAAACCATATTTCAAAATTTTGAGACAATACATACCAAGTATCAACAACTTTTCATGTATAATACCTGAGAAATTTTCCTTTATCCAAAAACTGGTCAATGGACCATGAAATTAAGGTCAAGGACAAAAGCCATAAGGCAATCTGACTGATGTACTATGGTGGCCACCATGGATTATGTGCGAACATGTCGTACACAATATTTCAGGTATACCACACTAATGTCACAAAGTTTGGTTGCAATTGGCCAAGTGGTTTCACAGGAGTTGATTTTTAAATGCAGATGTTATTTTAAAATACCAAATTTAAAGACCCAATGACTATTGTGGCCGAGTTTGGTTCCAATTGACTCAGTAGTTTCAGAGAAAAATATGTTTGAACGTATTTTCCCATAGGGTCCAATGTTAAATTATGTTCTCCAGTGATGGCCATCTTGGATTTGGTGTGGCCCTCAAAAACCACAATGTTGTAGGGGGCCATCCAAATACTATTGTGGCCAAGTTTGGTTCCCATTGGCTAAAGAGTTTTGGAGAAAAAGATCTTTGATATTGTTCCCATAGGGTCCAATGTTAACCTATGTTCCCCGCTGGCCGCCATCTTGAATCAGTGGAAACTTAAAAAAACACCGGTTTCAAAAGGTACCGTCTAAGAACTACTGTGACCAAGTTTGGTTCCAATTGGCTCAGTAGTTTCAGAGAAAAATATTTTTGAACATATTTTCCCATAGGGTCCAATGTTAATCTATGATCCCTGCTGGCGGCCATCTTGGATTAGGTGTGGACATAATTTTTAAAGTAGACCACCCAAGGACTGTTGTGACAAAGTTTGGTTGCAAATGGCCCAGCGGTTTCTGAGGAGTTGATCTTTAACAACGGACAGACGACGACGACGATGGATGCAAAGTGATGGCAAAAGCTCACATGGCCTTTTAGGCCAGGTGAGCTAAAAATGGTAGTACCTAAATTTCACTAAACTACAAACTGTTAAGAAGTTACCAAATGAACTAGTGAAATATTTGTTCAATTTGGGACCTTGGTAAATGAGTGGCTTATGTTCACATTTTTGTTCTAATTCATTACATCCTTTTGGTTAGGGCTTTTTTGTAACCCCCACCATTAAAATAAATGTAAATTTTTATTTTGGAACAAAATGTTCCACAGAAATGTTCAAAATGGCTTGATTCTGTCATTTTAGGCTTTTTTAGTCAAAACAGGAGTCCTTTCCATTTTTAGGCAGTCTGTCATTTATCCAGCCAGCTACAACTTTTATATTTAGTCATAAATGGAAGTCTTTTTCATTCTTGGTGTATCTGACTTTAGCCTAGTACATTTTTATTTATTATAATTAAGTCAGCAGACTTGTTACAAGCTTGACAAAGCTGATAACATGAAGTATAACATGTATATAAAATTATAATTTACAATTTCAAACTTAATCAAAAATGTAGGTTTTATTATTGCAGTTTAAACCACAGATGGTGCAATGTTTACCTGCAAGGTGTGACAATGTGGCATATGCATGACTTATTGTGCAGTATACTTCATCTTCAGCCAAAAAATAACTTTTGTATTTTGTTCGATAGCTAATTTTGCAGTACACTTATCAAAAGCCAAAAATATAACATTTGTGTTTCATTTCAATGGATAATTTTGCAGTACACTTCATCAAACAAATTCTATATTTTGAAGAATTACTGTAAATTGGGAAATTTTCGTGAACGTTTTATTTGGGTGTAAATTCGCGGGTGAAACGAGTCGCGGAAATAAAAGATTCACAAAAAAATAAGCAGTAATTAAAATTATAACTACAGAGTCATGATCACGCGAAAATTGAAAGTTGCGAATAAATATTACAGTGCGTCACACGAAAATTGAAAGACGCGAATAAATATTACAGTGCATTCACACAAAAATTAAAATGCAAAAATTTCCCAATCTACAGTATTGTGTTGTTTATTTTATCCTGGGCTAAAGAATAGTTTCTGTTTCTAGCAATATCACACTAAAATTATGAATCTTAAAGCATTTTTAAACACTAAGTATATGCAGTTACATTCACATCTTGTTCAAATCAAAATTCAGGTCTTTGGAATAGACAAAACAGTAAATTGTAGGCTGGTTGGTTGAATGCTAGTTTATGTCACATAACCAAATTGTTCAGGTACTTGCTAATCTAAAGGAATCATTAAGGATTAATCTTAACACATGTTTATGTGGTGTGCGAGGTTTGTGCAAATGTTTCTGATCTGTTTTGTACCAGTGAGCACTAATGGTGACCTTTAGTGTGCTAGTACACTATTCTGCAATGCCAGATAAATATAACAGACACCCAGTCCATTTATACTGGCATTGCATCAACCAGTAAAGGCCTGTCGACAAGGGTCAAACTCATACTAAAATCTTGTAGCTATACAAAAGTTTTTAATAAGCTATGCCCACTAAAATGCTGATGCCATACAAATATTTTCAATAAGCTATGTCCACTAAAATTCTGTTGCTATATAAATGTTTTCATTAAATTCTGACCAAATAGGAATAGACAACCATAAAAACTCAGATATAGAGACCTTTAGAGTGCTAGAACACTAACCTTCAATGTCACAGATAAAAATCACACACACAACTCAGTCCATTATACTGGTACAGAGCTGACCAGAAAACCCCTTCCTTACTTGCAGTCCACAGGGGTCAAAACCATACTAAAATTCAGTTTTCAATAAAGCTCTGACGCATTAAGTATAGAAGACCATAAAAACTCAGATACAGAGACCTTTAGAGTGCAGAACACTAACCTTCAATGTCACAGATAAACGCCACACAGACAACTCAGTCCATTATACTGGCTCTGAGCTGACCAGATTACCCCTTCCTTACCTGGCAGTCCAAAGGGGTCAAACTGATACTAAAAATTCTGTTTTTTAATAAACCTCTGACTACTAAAATTCTGTTGCTCAATAAATGCGTTCATTAAATTCTGAGCAAATAAGTATAGACAGCCATAAACCATCAATGTTTGACAATAAATATGTATACATTTAGCAATATTGTTATTAATGAAAAAATAGCAGATCAATAGCTGTTATACTTTACAAAAGAAACCGACCAGATGAAGCTTACTGAACATCCGGTCATTACTTACAACAAACTGGCCATTGTTTACAACAAATAAACATATTACTGTTAATAAACATATATATTTATATAAATTACAAAATTATATTTTTATTTTTATTATGACAGATGAAGCAAATTCCTAATGGATAAAAACTCTAATATAAATGTATACAATGTGTTATATATATGAATAAAATATTGATTACATTACTTGAAAGTTAATTTATTTTTACTACGACAGATAAAATTGCAATATGACAACGTATATTGTATTACTGCACTAATTAACCATTTGCCCTAAAGTTTAATCGTCATAGTCAATGAAAAAAGGGCACTTAAAGGTGAAATTATATAAATGTAATATGGAGAGAGAGACAGAGAGCAAGTAAGAGAGAGAGAGAGAGAGAGAGAGAGAGAGAGAGAGAGAGAGAGAGAGAGAGAAGAAGAGAGAGAGAGAGAGAGAGAGGAGAGTAAATTATACATAGATTTTGTTTTTTTCTCCATGCCAAAGTTAAAGCTTGTTGTTCAGGTATCTGAGGTGTTTAAATCAGGAGGGAGGGAGAGAGAGAGAGAGAGAGAGAGAGAGGGAGAGAGAGAGAGAGAGAGAGAGAGAGAGAGCATAGTCAAGCCACTTTCAACAAAAGTAACTGCATGGTGACCTTGGAGTTATCCTGGTGGCCTCAATAAAGGACAAAATTTACCTAGACTGACCATTAAGTAGATATTAATTTTTATATATTTTATATATCTACAGTCTATGAATAGTTTTATTACTACTCCTACAATTATCTTTCAAAATAATAACTTTAAATTGGCAAATGGACATTAATTCTTGGTGTCAATATGAGGGCATTTATATGTGTGGACCCAAGGAAACCCAATATGAAGCTCAACTATTTATACTAAAATTGTAAAGATTATAATACACAAGTAAACAGATTTATTTATGAATCTGATTTAAAATACAGCTGCTTTATGATAAAAACATTGGAAGAAAGCAATAAAAGTTTTGCTGAGTAAACAGTCCATAAATTGATTTGTTTAACAAAGAGCAATATATCCTAATTTTGAAATAACATCCATTCTTTAAGATCGGGCAACCAATCAAATTCAGCATTTCCGCAAGAATTCAATAATTCTAATATGACAGAATCGTAAAAGTTTGAACATAACCAGAGTTTTTACTGTAAAACATTGATTTTTATGATGATTTATGGCCAGCCTTATTGGAAATGTGACCTGTTAAACTACATATTAGCTAAAACTTTGAATGCAAACACAAATGTTATTGATCTCTGCTGAACAAGCCACCATCTTCTACTTGAAATTACCATATAATAAGGCCAAAAATATAACTTTAAACATATGCAGTTTTCAATCCTAGGCCAAAAATATAACTTTAAACATATGCAGTTTTCAATCCTAGGCCAAAAATATAACTTTAAATATATGCAGTTTTCAATCCTAGGCCAAAAATATAACTTTAAACATATGCAGTTTTCAATCCTAGGCCAAAAATTAACTTTAAACATATGCAGTTTTCAATCCTAGGCCAAAAATATAACTTTAAACATATGCAGTTTTCAATCCTAGGCCAAAAATATAACTTTAAACATATGCAGTTTTCAATCCTAGGCCAAAAATATAACTTTAAACATATGCAGTTTTCAATCCTAGGCCAAAAATATAACTTTAAACATATGCAGTTTTCAATCCTAGGCCAAAAATATAACTTTAAACAATTATGCAGTTTTCAATCCTAGGCCAAAAATATAACTTTAAACATATGCAGTTTTCAATCCTAGGCCAAAAATATAACTTTAAACATATGCAGTTTTCAATCCTAGGCCAAAAATATAACTTTAAACATATGCAGTTTTCAATCCTAGGCCAAAAATATAACTTTAAACATATGCAGTTTTCAATCCTAGGCCAAAAATATAACTTTAAACATATGCAGTTTTCAATCCTAGGCCAAAAATATAACTTTAAACATATGCAGTTTTCAATCCTAGGCCAAAAATATAACTTTAAACATATGCAGTTTTCAATCTAGGATTTTTCAGAAGGGTTCATTTTCAAAATTTTCCTCTAAAACACCATAATGTCAATATTTTTACATTCATATAATGTAATATATGGCCCAATAGAGCCTTAACAACGGGGCCATTTGACAAAATAAGGAGATTAGATTATGAACACTTGAAATGGAATCACATTTAAAAATCATCAACACAGGTTGATTGAAATTATGTTATACACTACAGATAATTTCACTTATATCAAGGCACTGCAGTCAGTTCTTTGGAAGGTGGAGAAAACCAAGAGTATTTAGAGATACCACAGATCTTTAGCAAGGGAATTTGCAAACACTTCCATGCTTTAATCTACCCAAGTAGGATTTTAATCTAGGTACAAAGAGCTGCTGTGATCCGAAAGCCAAAACTTTAGACCATGTGTTCACTAAGGTCCCTCATTAGATATAGGTACCCATAGTGTTATTAATTCATTACATCAAATACTGTAATATGTTCAATACATAGTATTTAAGCATTTTGTTTTACATCATTATAAGCAGTTTTAGCTCTAGTTTTACAATATTCTATTGTTAACTATATAAAATAATTTCAGGAATTCCAAAAAAGAAAAAAAGATTAACAAAGCCAAAAAATACGAAATAAAAATGAAATACAACATACCGGCAGTCCTAAACAAATCCAAAAAATTTAACTTGTAACTGGGATTATATTATAAAAGCATTGGCATTGGTGCCCAAAGGGTATAATTAATTAATATGGCAAGACAAATAGTATTTTAGAAATCAAATTAAATCTTGGAACAATTCTATTGGATAGTAGCCTGATATGAAGATATCTAATTTATTTCAAAAGTTAAGAAAAGTTCATATGCTTCAAAATGATATGATGAGGAGAGTAAAATACATTGTATTCTTATCAAATAAGATTCTTATTTTATTCTTTATGTTTTTGGAGCCAACAAAACCATTTCATATGTACCAGTATATAGAAGATATTGGAGTACATGTACATGTGTACAATTTTAATTTGGCTTGTGATTTTAAATTTGGTTGGCATTAAATACCAGCAAATTTGAGAACCATGCTCATATAAGAGGTGGCCTTTAAGGCAGGTTGGACTGTATATACATGAACAATATTGAAGGCAGTTGAATCAACCTCCAAAATGTGGTATCTAATTGGACTTAAAATGATGACAGACCATCCACCATGCTTAAATCTATGCAGACAATTTTTTTAAAAATCAATTTTCATTATAGTTCTAAGCATCTGATTTATATTTTTGTGTATTGCTTCTTAACCATTCCACCCTCCATCTTATCACTTTATTTTTGCCCAACATCTCTACATTTGCAATATATATCAAAAACAAACATACTTATCCATGTCCAAATCACAATCCAGAAGCAAAGTAAAAACTTTGAAGCTGACAAGTTAGGTTAGACATGTGAACTTCTTATATTGCCCAGGAAGTGCTAAACGGTTATAGCCTTTTATGACAAACCAATGGCTATGACCTTGACTTTGAATGAAAATATGACCTTGACCTTGATTAATATCTATGACCAATACAGATTGCTTTTTATATGACTAAGGCTTCATTCAGTACTTCTTTGAAGGTATCATTATGTCATTTGCAATAAAAACATTGTAAGCTCCTCTTAGAATTAATAAGCAGATAGTCCAAAAATCAAGATAATATTTAGACATGTACAGGAGATAGACTGGTAATTTACACTTCAGAATGTCAAGACAGATTGTAGTTAGTGTTCACTTTAATCTTGTACATCTGACAATCGACATCGGGAATTCTGCACGCGCGAGCGAGGAAGAGTAATAGTAATCTCAAACAATCTTCTTCAACAACCTCATCATCAATTATTTACTAATCAAACATCATTTTTTACTTAGTATAAAAAAATCATTACAAGAGATTTGAGAATTATGAGTTGGTCTCTTGAGGATTGTGTATTGATTATCATTACCTCGTACACAAATCGTACACAAATTCAAAAACTGATGATGACAACTACCAACAACAGTCTGTCACATCTTGAACTGATGTTACAGGGGTCATCATGACGCAGGTTGTTAAAAAAACCAAGACAGCATTTCTGCCAAATATAAAAAACAACAACCAACAGTCTGTCACATCTAGAACTGATGTTACTGGCGTAATCCTGACACAGGCTGTGAAAAAACCTAGACATCATTAATGCCCAATATAAAAAAAGATGACAGCATCCAACAGTCTGTGACAAGTGTACACACTGCAGACAATGGCCAAATATCATCATAGTCATTTTTGGAGAAGACTAAAATGTGAAAAGTTTACACACAACAGACAACGGACAACGAATTGTGCACAGTGGATGAAGATAGATTACACTGCTGATCTGAACCTTTGCTTAACATTTATTATTGCATTATTTCAGAGGCCTATTTTTTCATTAGGACCAATGTCACAAGACTGAATGTTGTTATGACAACATGGATGGTAGCCACATGACTGCTTCCAAGATATAACAAAAAACATCTTTTTAATTTTCCATACATATGTAATAAAAACATTTATGATCTATTAACAGTTAACAAAATCAAAGTACTGAAAGTACTAAAATTCGCGAAAGATTAGAAAGACAGGGAGTTCAGTGTCTCCATCAATGTAGTGTCAGGTATATGAAGTTGTCAGGTAACTGAAAGGAGGTTGTTATGTTCACCTTGCATTGCTCCCAATACAACATAGCGGGTTCATGTAGTGTGCAATGTGCAGACTATGAGCATGGGGCTGTTTTAATATTCACACATTGGACCAATATTAAGGATTCATGTAGGAAATAGTTCAATCCGAATAAATGCATGTATGGAACCATCAAGGATGGTCAAAGCTACTTCCATCGTCATGGAGACCCTAATATTAAACAAGAGGTCCATGAGCCTTAATGCTCACATGCAGCTGAGTACATATCTCATGCAGAGGTTCAATGGTCATTGACATTAATTAAAGAGAATGTCCAAATAAATTTTCAGCAGTAAGGGCCAATTATATGTAAGGATTTTTTGCAAATGTATTATAACATAACTAGTCATAAGAGTGCTACATATAATATATCTGAAATCTAGCTACAATATATTGTTTATAAACAACTAAAAAGGTAAAGAAAAATTTGAACCCATGACCTTAATCTAAATATCGCAATGAATATTAGGTCAATACCTACAATTTAGAAGCCTATACAAAAAGTTTATAGTTTTTGAGATAATTAACCATGTCAGTATTTGTTTGCATCAGTGACCTTGACTTTTAAACTCATGTCCTTCATTCATATATCAAAATGATCGTTAGGCCAATACCTACAATATTTTAACATATATGCCTATACAAAAAGTTTATAGTTTTTAAGACAATTAATCATTTCAGTATTCATTTGCATCTATAACCTTGACCATTAGACCTATGACCTACATTCATATATCAAAATGAACATTGTGTAAATGCCTATAACATTCTGATATACATGCCTATAGAGAAAGTTTATCATTTTTGAGATAATTCACCATTTCAGTATTTGTTTGCATCTATGACCTTGACCTTTGAACCTATGACCTTCGTTCATATATGGAAATGACCGTAAGGCAAATGCCTACAATATTCTAATATACATGCCTACACAAAGAGTTCAAAGTTTTTGAGATAATTAACCATTTCAGTATTCGTTTACATCTATGACCTTGACCTTTGAACTTATGACCTCTATTCATATATCAAAATGACCGTTGTGCAAATGCCTACAGTATTCCAATACACATGATGATGATGCCCATACAAAAAGCTTATAGTTTTCAAATATATTGACAAATACATTAATTTTGCAATTTCCCCCTCAAGTACCTTGCCATTATCTCATTTTGGCCCCTAAAGCTACAATATGTGCAAATCTAAAACTAGGTGCCCATAGTGTTTTACATGAAATATCTAAGTTATATCTCTTGTAGGTTCAGAGCAGATGATTTTTAAAGATTTTCACAAATTTCCCCTTTATGGGACCCCAAGGGGACATAATCCTTGCATTTGTGCAAATCTGAAAACCCCTTACTTGACCATTACTGTCAAATATCATCCAATTTGGCTCTGTAGTTTTGGAGGAATTGATAAAAAATGTGAAAAGTTTATACATGACGCACATCGGACGAAGATAGATGGCAATTGCACATCTGAGCCTTTGGCTCAGGTGAGCTAAAAAGTTTATACAAGACGGATGAAGATAGATGACAATTGTTCATCTGAGCCTTTGGCTCAGGTGAGCTAATAAGCTTCCGATATCTTTCATGTCATGATTGAGGATATTTTTTAAATAAATTAATAACTTGAAAAAATTAACTATTATTTTATTATTATTTATCACCATAATATAGTTGTGTTTTAAGAATTCGATAATTTTTGGAAGACTTTTTATTCCCGAGACCAGCATAATTTTAGTAAATCTTGTAAACAACAATTTTTTCAATCGGGTGGCTGTTAGGATCCCCGCTGACTGGGTTTGACAGGTGACCCCTCTACAAAGGTTCTGTACATGATAAAAATGTAGTTGACAGATGACCACTCTACAAAGTGATCACTATCCCAGATTTCACTCTAATCAATTTATAATTTTTTAAGGATGACTTCACGGAATGCTTTGAAAAACGGGAAAAGCAGTATGATAGCACAAAATTCCAAAATTTTTGTCTTAATATGGGGAGACTCCTCACATCAGCAGGGATTGAGCTTAACTTTTCGATGAGCCATACAATGAACTGTCAAGAGTGATGGTTGATCTGAATATATCAGGCATATACATTTGGATTATTCTATCCCTTGCTTTACTTTTCGATATTCAACATCTGCAATTACATTGACGAATGGTTTTGCAGAAAATGTTGATCTATAGGTACTGCCAATGTCAATGACTGTTTAATTTTGGCAGATTTTGATTTATTAACAGGAACTTGTTTTGCATTACTAAAGGCTTGGGCCTGTTTGTGAGATTCAGAAATGTCATGTTTATTTACACTGTCAAGTTTATAACTAGTGCAACCCTCGGTAAATACAGATTGTTTTCCTGTCGAACTCTACACAATCGGCACACTTCATTCCGTCCTGCGTATCATACAACCAAGGCCTGCCATCTTCCCATGGCTTTTTATATGCTCCGATGCGTTTGGACTTATCATACTCTTGATAGTACTTTCGTTTTTCCGCAGGTCCTTGTTTAGCCTTTGGAGTCGATGCTCCTAAAAATTTCCACATGGCAGAAAGCCGGAATTATCATTTTAATACATAAATATCAGAAAAAACGAAATGGCACCGTATTTGAATTCCGGTCGGAACACCGGTCCATTTACACTTGTTAACTATATGATACCCATTTTTCAATTTTACTATTATTGTCGCCAGTCAGAATATAAACAGGAAATCGGTAAACGGATCGGAATGTCAAATACACCGAACTGAAAATTCTAATCGCCACCTGGCAGCCCTGGGCGACCTGTGTATGATACATTTATCGCCCAGAGCGAAAAACTGGGCGCCCGTTACTCTCAATCCCTGATCGGGAGGTTTGGCAGGTATGATAAAGCGGAGAATATAGTTGGGGCGGAAAATATTAATATTGGGGCGAAACGTCCATAACCCGCATTCAAAATTTGAGTTATCTACCTTTATTTCAGCTTTGAACCTACATACGAGAGAGAGTTGATTATCTGTAACGGAAGAATATTCGGGTTGAGAAATCTGCATGTAACAGCTAAATTCGAGAATGATCAAGATCATTCGCGAATAATAAAAACCAGTCCAACACCACAAGGCTGGTAACTTTTGGAAAGGACAGATTACTTTTTAAATAGTCACCTATATACCATAAAAGAAGACGTTGAAATTATCAAGAAAAGGACTGATTGAAAATTTTGACTTATTTCGAACACTGCAGTTACCATATATACATTTTCGAAAGTACCAAAAAAATAGTTTGAAGTTTTTTTTAATAGCATTCAGAGGAATAATAATAGTTCATAAATATTGCAAAAATAAAATAATGCTGAAAACCGTCCTTTACAGCTGGGTTATCTATGAAGCCAAAAATAATGATCTATACAGGCAAACAACATTGACCTGTCTGCTTGACATTTAATTTAAATATTTATTGTTGACGAATACATTTATCTACATAATGTGAACACTAATCATATTCCTAATGAAAGGTCAAGTGGACAGGTCAAAGTTGTTTGCCTATACCTGTGAGTGAATCCTACTACTACCCATTTATTGGTTGGATCCTTCTATATGAATATTCCTAATGAAAGGTCAAGCAGACAGGTCAATGTTGTTTGCCTATAATATCCAATACACTTTCTAATTAGTATATTGAAGTACACATCTGAGTCTGCAGTAGACTGCACTAGGGTGGTGCAGTCAAAAGTTTATCTTTATTATTACTATGAAGCTACGGTAAGTAAGATATAAACAGGAGTTATCTACACGAAATAGAGAAATAACACTTCAAAAATAAACACCTTTCTTTTACACTATTGGCACTAAAACCCCTTTACAATCAGAGGTGTAGTCTAAATTGTTTTTATCTTTCTAATATTAGCTTTTAAACTGTATCATATCAATGCCAATATTTATAAATATTGGCACCGCCAGTAGCTCATCACGTACATGTGGGTCTGTAAATAGGTGACCTCTAACACTGGATTAATGAATTAATCAGTTTCTCTATTTTCTCTACTTCAATGGACTGGTATATTTTGAAGATTAAAATGAATCACATCATCCAAGGTATGCATAGGGAATTATAGTAAGCAAAATGTCTATTTCTTTCTTTTTTCAATAAAAGAGAGATAATTTTCTATAGTTAAATGTGGATGAAATTGCAAATCACCTTGAGCATTTCCAGATAAAGACAAATTGATACTTCCATTTGTAAGGTAGAATTCAATACTGAAGCCACAGTGGAAAGTAGTTAAAGTGCCATCTAATGAATAACTCTCACCACTTCAAATCCAACTTCAGTAAATCTAAGTGTGAGAAAGTTCGTCAGTTTGCTTGTTGGAGGTTAGTGGATTTCTCAGACCACTCCAATTTCTCCACCATCTAAGAACCCACCACTTAAGATGTTAGTTAAAGAATCTCGACTGGGACGTAAAACACTATTACTCTGTTCTACTACACTCTTTCAAATACATGTACATTAATAAAAGAAATGGTTCTCAACACTAGATGAACAGTGGTGGTAAGACTTTTATTAGTCTACATGTTTCAGCAGCTATGCTGCCGTCATCAGGACTCAATTAATTTATTACTACTATGGAACTCTGTTGAATACCACATAGGTATCCACTAGACTGAACATTACCACAAATTATACCTTACGGGTGTTGGTATCCTTCTTTTATTATAAATATATACAGCAAAACCTGTCTATAATGGCCTTCCATTAAAACCAGTAAAAGTGATCTTTATGTGCAGGTGGCCTTTATATACAGGATCAAATAATGTGAATAAAGAACAAGTGGGATATAATTCTACTGGCCTTTATAAGCAGGTGGCCCTTATATAGGTGGCCTTTAAGGCAGGTTTGACTGTACTACAAATGTACAACTCTGTTTTATAACTGTACCGTTAGGAGATTATTGTAACACTATATATATAAGATTGTATCAACATAGTGTTTTCCTAAAATAAAGCTGAACTTTAACATTATATAAAACAACATTTTTTTGTTTTTTGTTGATAAATAAAACATAGAACTGCTGTTAAATCTCCATCAATTCTCAAAATCATCTAAAAATATAGGCTAAATATTGAGACTTAATCTTTCATTTCAACTGAAAATGCCAAAAAACAGAAGCTCATATAAAAAACAGAGTATATCACATTAAAACAAGGATGTATTTTGTGTTGTAAGACGATGTATAAGATTTCTATATGTATTTGTTTTATAAGTAAGTTATCGGGAAATAATGATTAATGTTGTAAATAATAAGACAAGATGATATTGTATTTGTAACAAACAACCAAAACCAGACATATTCCTTGTGTGTATGTTTGGATAAATAAATAGCCTTTCAAACCCATTATAAAATAATATTATATATTATATATGACATATAGTGGAAACAAAAAACTCAAACATCTTTTCAGGTTGAAGATTGAGTTTGGGTAAAAGTGGAGCTGCATAGATTTTAACCCCAGTCATGACTTTTTCTCTTATATAGATGCTGTCATTATGGGATGATGGAGGTAACCGGAATGCCTGGAGAAAACTTCCAGACCTTTGGCAAGCAAACTGAAATCTTTCTCACACTAGGATCTGTTTTGAGTGGAATGCAACCCTTGACAGTAAGAAGTGCTATGTTCTGTAAGAGTATACTTTAGAGCACTTGGTCACAGAGGTCCTTAGTTTGGCTTAGACAGGTTTCTTGGCTAAAACAAATTAATTCAGTTAACAATACATGAATATTAATAATGGTATGCCATGTTGTCTAAAGCACCTGCCAACAGATCTCAGTACTTCTAATAAACCTTAAGGTTCCAATTTTACTCTTGGTGGTCTTAGGAAAGAAAGTGTGCCAGTTTACTTGACAAAGAATGGTGGCTTTCTCTGAATATTCCAGTTTTTTCCCACCATCCCAAATCTCACTGCCTCAAAGTAAGTGAAAGAATCTTGACTGGGGTGTGTAATTAAACACAATAACTCCACTCTTAACTACATGTATAAAATTCCTCTTAATAAAATATTACACTTTCTACCCACTTAACTTACAAACATCAAGTTTTCATTTAAATTTCTTTTAATGAAAGCTTTTAAGAGGATTAATATAAGCAAATTTACTTAATTAAAAACTAAATAAAATAAAAAACCCTAAGAAAATGGCATATAAATTGTTTTTTCTTCTTCTGAAAATGACATTTTTATTAATGTAATTTTTTTTATTGTTTCAGAAAAAGGCATTTTTACACTTGTTGAGTGGTATGTATCTATTTAAATAGATGTTTCAAAGATATTTATTTTGTTAACTAATGTCTTGTAAAGCATGCGATTTTTTTATGTTCATCATCACGAAAAAAATATTATTTTTACTCTAAAGCACACAAATGGATCATTAAGATTATGGTACTTATATAATTCAAACACTGATAAAATCTTGTTCTTTTTATAATCATGATTGTTCAGGATTGCCCTGGATATATTTGACATCCAAAGTTCCATGTTCCTTTCACTCAATTTTGATTACACATGTGGCAGGTGTAGCTAGCTAAACAGGAAGTGCTTACCTTTCCAGAGCACCCAGCCTCACTTGCCTGGTGGAAGTTAACATGTCTAACCTATGGTAGAAGTTCATGTGTTTAACCTAACTTGTCAGTTTCAAAGTTTTTACTTTGCTTATGGATTGTGATGTGGACATGGATCAGTATGTTTGTTTTCGATTGTGTAGATCAACTTGAAACATATGTAAGCACATCAAACCAGCAAACCAGGAAGTGTTCAATATCATACATTCTTTTTTAAAAAAAAAATCAAACTTGTGCAGATGGCGTTATACACATTCATGTTAGCATGTCAAACTAGAAAGTGTTCAATATGGTAGTCCTCCAGGATAATTTCAAGTGTGGTAATTTTCAAATGATTATCATTACACACAGTTGTCTCTGTATCAGCAAACCCTCAGATTTTAAGTAGCACTCTATCAATAACCCTTGAGAGAAATCAGATTCAATCAGGTTATTAAAAAATTTCCGCCTTTTTATCTCGGAGAAATTATACTGGTACTGGATGTGTTGCACAATAAGATTGATGCTGTCTTAAAATCCTCTTCTTTCTACTGGTATTAAAGTGGAAAAATATAGGGCATCTAATGGAACATTTAAAGATTTCACCACTCCTAACCATCAGGTCATGGACTTGAAAATTTTGTTATAAAATTTTATTTACTGGATACAGTATATAATTTTTCTGTATATATTATAGAACCATACCACTGATCTGTATTTGTATTTACATTTTCTACCAAAAATGCAGTGAAAACTCTTATTGAGAAAGCACAAAATGCTAAATGGGAATGGGCAAGCACAAAATGCTATTCATGTCTAAAATGGGAATGGGAAAGCACAAATGCTATTCTTGTTCTTTCAATTATTTTATTCACATTTTCTTAAAAACTCTAACATTCTCTCTCTCCTCTCTCTCTCTCTATAAACTGTACAAATGTGTTGATATATTATCACTGTAACATCTAAATAACAATTAAGTATGTTAACTTTTCTAATGTTCACAGATGGTTTTAGATGGCTTCTATGTTATAAAAGTTAAATCAGCTACCTCATAAAACTCACATAATGATCAATAATCAGGAAAACTGTCAAGGACATTTTTAATATATAGATTTAATCTTCAATACTGAATTTGCTAATTATCCATTTTATCAGCAGTTTGACTGACAAAATTTTATTTTTCTTAAGTGGTAGAAGCATGCACAAAAACTAAACCCAGAGCAGCTTATTGTTGTGATACCAAACATAGATCATAAAAGACACTGTCAAGTTGTTAGGGGACCCTTATCCAGTTGTATTAGTAACCATGATCATAATTAGCCACATACAACCACCACCTTTGATAACTAGCTAAAACCAACTCTTATCATATCAGAAATTGCCACACGGAGCAGTACCAAGTAGCTGAAACCAAATTGATCATCATTGACCACACACTTGTCGTTACTTGCTGAAACCAATTCTTGTTATAACTTGCTACATATAACCAGCATTTTTTGTTACACGATGAAACCAAGTTTTATGATAACTTATTACACAGATACAATACCTTTAACATTCGAATATTAAAAGCTAGAATCAGCTATTTTGATAAATAGCTTCATAAGAAAAACATTACAAGATTAATATAGAGTTATAAGATCTGGTAATAATTGGTGTACCAGCAAGTCAAGTCAGAAGTTACAGCCATAACTTTGCCTTGTTGTATATCAGGATTCATGAATATGCAAGTAAGAGGTGTGTATAAAAAGGAATGTTTCCAACCACCAAGAATGATGGTAACGAGAGTATGACATGTAATACAATCATTAAGGGATACACACAAGTACCTTGTCAGAAATGTCACAGATAAATGCATCTCTACTTTATTGAAAGAGAGAGAGAAAAAGAGGATATATACAATGTGCCTAAAGAATAAAAAAGATAGAGCGAGAGAGGACAATAATATGCATAACTTTTTTGGTTTTTTTTGCCTATATTTATGAGAGAGAGAGAGAGAGAGAGAGAGAGAGAGAGAGAGAGAGAGGAGAGGGGGAAAGGATATTATGGTATTGTTAAGAACGTTTTGCTTTCTCTCTCTCCATGCCAATTGGCCTACTGATTTAAGTATCCCAGCTATTTCCTTCCAGAACATTTGTAAATCAATTCTGTTTAAGACCAATGCTAGCTAGTTTACATTCATTAAGATGTTATGTATATTGGCAACAAGTGCTTTTTTGACAGAGACAAATGGATGAATTTGATTAATAAAGAAATGTTTTTACAAGTGGAAAATTGATGGGTAAAGGAACCATTCTTTATACATAAAATACATAATATATACAGGGTTTTGTTTTAAAAAGACTGACAGAGCAACTTATGGTTTTTCTGACTCTGGATATTTCTGGTCATCAATTAAGGAAATTGAATGATCAAGAAAAATCCCTAAAAGCAATTTCATTATCATGGTTTATCAGAAACATTAAGCTTAGGCCTAGCAAAAAAATAATTGTGTTTCCATTAACCAGACTGACATTAAATTTTTATGCCTACCCTAAAGTTCTTTTGACAATATTTTGAAAAGCAGTAATGGTCAAAGTAAACAATGTCTACTTTCCCACCCTAATTTTGTCCAACCCTGATTTTGTCTAACAGTGTTAGCAGAAACACATATAGTTTTTTCCTTGGCCTTAGCAATATTACATCCTACAAATGTATGACACAACTAAGTCATCAATTCGGTAGATTTGAAGCTTGCTATAAAAAATAAGATTTAATTTGTTCAAATGTGACATGTGGTACACAAGTACATGTACTTTGTATTGTTATGGATGCATGAATTACTTTAAATAATTTTTTAATCAGAAATTGCTTTTTTCCCCTTTTCATTTTATAAATAGTTTTCATCCTAATTTTAATTATTTTAACATTATGACACATGTACAACTGATATCATTAAAGAATTCTACTTAACTGAAGCTTAGGTAAGAATTCAATTTGTATTTTTTTTTTACCCCACTCATTAAATTCTATGTAAAAGTTTTAAAAATTACTTCAATCCAGGAATTACTTAGTGATTTTAGGCCTTTTAGTCAATTGAGTTAAAATGGGATTCTTTCCTTGCTTTAGACATATAACATACATTATTTATGATTTTAAATCTTACATAAGCCTGATAGGTCTGGAATTCTTGATACCATTCAGATATTTGAACTTTTTTCATGATGGATGGTGAAGTTTTAATTAGTAGTTGATAAAGTTCAATTATTAATCTGTTTAGCCTTTCTATACTCATTATGTACACAATAAACTCTATAGGATGGACAAGCACCTGTTGAATGCAAATGCTGTTTGTAGACCAGAACAACGGTGGTTGATACTGAACAAAATGTAGGTCTACAAAAAGTCACAGGATACAGATCTATCAATATTTTTATTTTCACCCCAGTAAATCAGCCTAATTTTTCATCTATAAATAGGTATATACATAATTTAAGGACAGTAATTCTGTTTTGTAGTGGCATGATTGATCCAAACTATGTTCACAAGAAACGGGGAAAATAAATGTAAATTATACCATTATGTACTACTCATTAGAAAACCTGAATATTACAACATAATCCAAATTATGTACTCAGGATGTCGTAAAAATGATATTAAATAGATATTGGAGTATTAGTAATCTTGTGTAGGTTTGCTAAGGTAAAGCAAAGTAAAACGCTTCAAATAAGTTGTAAAATTATCAAAAGTTTGGTTAATTTGCCATCATATCAGAACTAGCACTTTTAGTCAAACTATAAAGAAAACATAAAATAATTATTATTAGAAACTAATGATATGGTGCTGCTTGGAACCATTACATTGTCTTGAAAAAAAATAAAGAATGAGAAACTCTATTTGTGTAAAGTGCTATCCTCTCTTAAATGGAAAACAAAATATTATTTTACTACAAGCAATTACTTTTAATTATCTTTTCTATTTTCAGTAGTGTTGTCAAGAATAATCACCTGATCAAGAATTAGCTCAATCAGATTGACAATTTATTTTTGATTGCATGGTCATCAAGTTTTAGTTTTCAATTCTTTTTTAATAACAATGTCCATCTTGGATTTGTCACAAGATCTGACCAAGCAATCCCAAGTGAAGAAATATTTCTGGGGCTCAATCATATAGATAAATTTTAAATTCAAAGAAACCAAGTTTAATTGTTTGTTTTATTTTTAGTTACAGCTAGTGTTCGTCTTAGGTTTGGCACAGGTCCATTGAGTAATCCCAAGAGAAGCAATGTTATGATTAATTATCTGAACATGTTTGAGCTGAATTGAATGAACAGTTTTCTTTTAATTTTGTTGAAGTCTTAATTTTCTGTTTTATTTTTAGCAACAGGGACTATATTGGATGAGCTATGGGTTCTACTGAGCAATCCCAAGCAAAGTAATGTCACGGCTAATTATTTGACCAAGTGTGAGTGCAATCTAATGAATGACTTTCTGAATGACTCTTTTAAAAGTACAGAAACCAAATCTGAAACATTTAGAGTATCAACTTCTCTTTTGCAATTACAAAAATTATGTAAATAATTAATATGGTAATTTGTATTCTTCACTAAAATTTAAATTTGACTGAAAACAGCCAAAAATGACAGACAGACCAAAGCCATGTTGAATATTTCTGTGGAATTAAATTTCCAATAGAATTCAATGGATGAGAGGTGGGGTTACAAAAGAAATATGTTTTACCCAATTAGTAGTGATTTCCCTAAAACTTGTAGCGGGGGTAGATTGACAAATCCGACAGGCCAGGGGTAAATGGGAGTGCCTAGGTGGAAATCAATTTTCAGGTCTTCTGGAAGCAATTTTATGAATTCTAACCAGCCAGTTTGGAGTTTTAGGTGGTCAAACCTGCCTGTTGCTGGCTCTTCAGGAAAAAACTGAATTAGCAGTAAATTTATGACAGAAAATAAATCCTAAAGTAACAAATTTATAATTCTTGTCATTTATTTTTACTCCATTCTTTTATACTTCTTTAGAAACAAGGCAAGCCTACTTAGACATCAATATCATATATATATACATGTATGTAGAGAATGCCAAAATACAAGCTGACATGTTTTATGAAGAATGGTTCATGTATTGGTAATATTCTATAATTATTATTGATGGTTACTACAGCATGGAAGAAAACATCCCTACAGACAGACCGTTTAATTACAGGAGTTTTATTATGTTTCTATCTTGTCAATGTCTAGATACTTATTTTAAACCTACATATATACAGTCTTTTTCTTGAATATTATAAAAATATCTTATTCATCTGTCGATTTTTGATAAAAAGATTGGTTGCACATACAATTTACAAAATAATATGCAATCAGGGCCCTCAAAATGTATTATGGCCGCCATCACAATATTGTTGAATAAATATGATGTCTTGATCTATATCCAAAATTACCCAGATATATTTGATGTAGCATAGTTCTATGTTCTTTTAATTCCCAATATTGGTTTTACATGTAGCGGGTATAGCTAGCTAACCAGGAGGTGCTTACTCTTCCAGAGCACCCAGCCTCACTTCCCTGGTGGAAGTTCACATGTTTAACTTTATTTGCCAGTTTCAAAGTTTTTACTTTGGTCTTGGGTTTTGGTTTGGACAAGGATTGGCATGTTTGTTTTTGATTTGTCTGAACACTGAAAAAGTATAAAATATTCTCAGATAACAAATAACAGTACACACAATAACTACATTTCCACAATTCTAAAAACAAATTAGTTAAAACTAATATGGGATGTTATTTCAGAAGTGTCCCCCAAATGAACCCAGAATCAGAAATTCATGTTTCCCCAATCATGTGCATGAACAAAATACAAAAGGCCAATGGTACATCTACTCCATCCAAAAATGTTTCCTGTGAAGTTTCAAAAATATGCTTTGAGAAAAGTGGCCAAAAAAAAGTTGGTGTAGGAAATGGCGAAAAAAAGTATGTCCTACTTTTTTGGAGGGCATAAGAAATTTATTTTCCATAATCCCAATTCAAATAAATACAAAAAGCCTTAGTACTTAGTAATCAATATCATATACATGTATATATGGGCATTATACCATATATAAATGGAAACCTTGTTCTGGACTGGGGCACATTGAGACATATTACGAATGTTAAATTTACTAGTCCCCAAGCAAAACATTATGTATTATACCCACAATGAAGGGAACATAATTCTGAACCTCAGGGCACAACGCGATATGAATGTAAAAATGCAAGTCGTAGATTATAAAACAATTAAGTGACAAAGAATATTACAAATTTTGATAGTGTAGTTACGGCACGATATTACACAGACAAGAGAAGATAAATCTCCCGGGGTATGTATACTTATATGTACCTATAGTTATCATTAGTGGAATGTTGAGCGGGGAGAGCATTATACCAAGTATTGATCAGCTTGCTCTTCTTCAACACTGACCTGTCACATCCAGAGAACTAATTACCTATACAAACAATAAGCCATTCAACCTCAATATACCATACATCTTACTGAACTAAAGGCTACTGCAACAATACACAAGGAAATCTAAATATTGAACTTGTATTTTTCTAGACAACAAGTCTAAACATTTATTTAACATCTAGACAGGATATTACTCTGCAAACAATTAAGTAGTCAACCATCCATTTCCAAAATTAGATGTACTAAACCCAACAAAAAATTTAATATCTAAATTCTTTATTCAGAACAAGATCTATTATGATGTACTATTAAGATGTACATTGTTCATCAATGCCTCTAACAATGGGCTGCCGCTGTACCACATGATCAATACCTCTAAACGTTAGTGCGAAACTTTTGGAAAATGTTAATTTCACAAATTCCTGGAATAACGTCATTTTTATGGGAAAACGTCATCTTTTCGGAATCCATATCCATTAGAAATAAGTGCTCCGCACAAAACTTAGTGGGTAACACGTGGTACAGCTGCTAATCCCATTTCACTTGGGCAAATGTTACGGCAAGACAGTTTGTCAGTTTGCATGCCTAAGGTCAGTGGTTTTCTTCAGGCACTCTGGTTACCTCTACCATCCTAGAACAAACCATCCCCCTAGTAACAAGTGAAATACTCTTGAACAGGGGCATAAAATACAGTTACAGTCAAAACTGTCTTATAAACCACCTCTATATAAGGTCACTTGCTTATAAAGGCCATGAGAATTGTATCCCAATTGTTCTTTTTGCATATTATTTAACACGTATATAAAGGTCACTGCCCATAAAGGCCACTTTTACTGGTTCCCTTGGGTGGCCCTTATAGACAGGTTTGACTGTACCTCGTTTCTATTCCTTGTAGCCAAAATTGCCACTTGCAAAAACTTATTTCTTAGTGATTCTTTCAAAAAGTAATCTATAGATCTTAACAAATTTGAAAAATATTTCAACAATTTTTTAAAATGTGGCTACTGATAATTTCAAATTTGTGGAAACTCCACTCCTCTACATTAATAAACACAGTTGTTATTATTTTTAAGCTGGTTTTTTTTTTTTTTTGCTAAATAATCTACACAATAAAAAGACTCCGATGAATAAACACAAATATGTTTATCCGTAAAATGCAAAAATCACCAAAGATGAAAATGAATTCACTACGGTATTCAGAACAGCAAGTGGAACTTATTCCAAGATGTAAATATATTTATGTACATTTATTTGATAAAATATTATAAACAATGGTTATGATCTCTTTATCCTGGATTGTTTTTGCTACCTTTTAAACTCAATAAAAGACCTATGGGTAATCAATAGGAATGTTTAACACAAAATGAATATTTATATTTGTATAAAACCTGTTGATTAAGTGCCATGGTTCTAATGTTCACGAAACAATGCCGTCATTTCTTTGGCAAACGTATCAATATTTTTAGTTATAGCATCATTAAATCATTCAATTGGGTCCTAGCGGCTTTGGTAAATTATGGGATGGGGTATTGGTTAAATCGACTATTTCATGTACGAGCCAAGGCGGCTGAGTGGTTCAGGGATTTTTCTTTCAGACCCGAGCCATCTAACCAATGTGAGGTTGATCCAAGCTGAGAAAGGTTTTCAATTTTTTTTTTTTTTTTTTTTTTTTTTTGTCATAGGCATCTCTACTGGCTGGGTCGATCAGTACCAGTATAATTTGCTGAATGGTCAAAGCTTATCTGTGACATTCAGTTTTCAACCTAAGATTTTCGTCAAAAAGCACCATAACATAAATATTTTTGCATTCACACCATAACATTAATACTTTTGCATGTTTTAATTTTAAATATGCCCCACTAAGAGTAAGACCTTAATAATGGGTCTTTTGGCAAAATAAGGGATCTATGACTTTAAAAAAACAAATTTAAAGGCAGACTGTGCCTACAAACATGTAAACTTCATATGTTGTACTGGGTAGACCAACTCAGTTGGTGGAATTCCCTGTTATTATTCCAATTCACTAAATAACAATGGGAGATTCTGAAAAAAGTGCTTCAATCAGTGTAGCGACACTTTACTTTCTTATAATCCATGCACCACATGAACTTGGGTTTTAAGTTACCCGGTAATCAAATATAGGTTTGAAAAAATGTACCAGTGTGAAATATGTAATCACATGTGATGACTGATAAAACTTGCACTTTTTTTAGGGGAAACACTGGATTTTAAAAATGTGGCATCAACTTTTTTATCAAGAAAATCATAATTTATTTCAAATGTTTTATATGTTTTATCAGAATTTTTTTTTGCTCTATTTGTATTTTCATTTATTTTTTCAGGGACAGAGTTTCTACAAACGTGTATAGGTTATTTCACAAGAAAATTGAAAATCTTGATACAATATTTAGTAGATTGATCCTCTAGCCATGCATGTTAAGTGTAAATTAAAATTTTAACTAGAAAATATAGTTCCTTATTCATCCAAATAGCAAAAATTACACAGTGCAACACTCTAGGGAAACCAACAACCAGTCTAAACTAAAATGTTATGTTTGGACATATTATTGCTGTATGGTAAAGTAACCTACATGTGAACTGGAGTGGAGTGGAGTGGAGTAGAGAGGAGTAATGGTGTTTTACAACCCAGCCAATATTCACTCGGGCTGTCAGTTCCTGGACTGTGGAGAAAACTGTTTTACAACCCAGCCAATATTCACTCAGGCTGTCAGTTCCTGGACTGTGGAGAAAACTGTTTTACAACCCAGCCAATATTCACTCAGGCTGTCAGTTCCTGGACTGTGGAGAAAACTGTTTTACAACCCAGCCAATATTCACTCAGGCTGTCAGTTCCTGGACTGTGGAGAAAACTGTTTTACAACCAAGCCAATATTCACTCAGGCTGTCAGTTCCTGGACTGTGGAGAAAACTGTTTTACAACCAAGCCAATATTCACTCAGGCTGTCAGTTCCTGGACTGTGGAGAAAACTGTTTTACAACCCAGCCAATATTCACTCAGGCTGTCAGTTCCTGGACTGTGGAGAAAACTGTTTTACAACCCAGCCAATATTCACTCAGGCTGTCAGTTCCTGGACTGTGGAGAAAACTGTTTTACAACCCAGCCAATATTCACTCAGGCTGTCAGTTCCTGGACTGTGGAGAAATCTGTTTTACAACCCAGCCAATATTCACTCAGGCTGTCAGTTCCTGGACTGTGGAGAAAATTGTTTTACAACCCAGCTAATATTCACTCAGGCTGTCAGTTCCTGGACTGTGGAGAAAACCGTTTTACAACCCAGCCAATATTCACTCAGGCTGTCAGTTCCTGGACTGTGGAGAAAACTGTTTTACAACCAAGCCAATATTCACTCAGGCTGTCAGTTCCTGGACTGTGGAGAAAACTGTTTTACAACCAAGCCAATATTCACTCAGGCTGTCAGTTCCTGGACTGTGGAGAAAACTGTTTTACAACCAAGCCAATATTTACTCAGGCTGTCAGTTCATGGACTGTGGAGAAAACTGTTTTACAACCAAGCCAATATTCACTCAGGCTGTCAGTTCATGGACTGTGGAGAAAACTGTTTTACAACCAAGCCAATATTTACTCAGGCTGTCAGTTCATGGACTGTGGAGAAAACTGTTTTACAACCAAGCCAATATTTACTCAGGCTGTCAGTTCATGGACTGTGGAGAAAACTAGAGTGCCCAGAGATAATGACAAACCTTCAGTAAGCAAATTGACAAACTTTCTCACACTAAAATCTACACTAGTAGGATTCCAACTTAGGCAGTGTGATACATAAGCAGCATGTTTGACCAGTCTGCCATCGGAGCCTATCTGTCTTGGTTATCAAGGATTGAGGGAAAACTAGGACCCTGTCTAATGCCAGCAAATTTCTCAGTATCTGATGAGTTTTGTTTAACCAGATTCTACAGTATTAGTAGAAAATAGTTACATGTTTTCCCAAAATACCAGATACTATACACAAATATACCATTACATAAGCAAACAACATTGACCTGTCCGTTTGAACTTTCATTAGGAATATTCATATTGAAGGGTCCACCCAATACATAGAAAGCGTTAGGATTCGCAGTTCATATGCACATTGCCCATGATTAGTGTTCACATCCGGTAGACGAAATATACATGCATGATCCCTATTACTTAATTTACTCGTCCATAATGAATATTTAAATCAAAGGTCAAGCAGACAGGTCATTGTTGTTTACCTATGCTGCAAGATTGTGTTGGCACATAAAACCTTAATAAAGCAAAATAAAATTGTATTCTATTCATTCATCTATATCTATCAATCAAGGTAAATTTCTTTGGACCATGTCCCTTAAGAATAGCATCTGCGAACTGAGAAATCCTGATCATGTAAACTCCTGTAAACTTCATCGACAACACTGTATTGATTGGTACAAAACACACTGCATATTTAATGGGTAAATAGTGAATTTTTAAAATTATCAATATAAATAATTTATCACTGATAACCTAGACAAAAGTCTATGTCAAAGTTTTGAAAACATCCATATAAAATTAATTAATATTTGTTTTGGTCAAGTTTGTTGTAATGGCAAATAAAGTGGTTATTTCTTGAACATGTCTCTCTTACTCTTATGTCCATCTCTCCTTGTGGAGAATTGGGCCAGGTATATAAATTGACCTATTTTTCTGTTTAATCCAAATGAATCAATGATGACCAAATTTCTGGATTATATGTCTGTTTATCCCCTTTGACTTATTGCCAGACGAAAACGCCAATATTTCTCTGAATGTCAGAAAAAGTGCAATACAACAAACCAATAATTTCTGAGTGACAATAAATTGTAACATGAAGCCAATATTTGGGAATGTCGATAAAATATAACGTAAGCTTGATTGTATAAAACTATGCCAATGACCAGACATATTATGGATTTAACATGAATGAATGTTATTATGTTATTATGAGATATTCTGGATTAAAAATTTGCTGATTCTGCAGTTTTTGGGTTTTTGTAATAATGTAATAAATGAATTGAGAGAGAGAGAGAGAGAGAGAGAGAGAGAGAGAGAGAGAGAGAGAGAGGAGAGAATGTTGTTTGATGAACCAGTCAAGAATTTTTCACTTGTACCGGTATATCACCAGCTATAGGTGAAATGCCAGAAATTGACAACTACCATGACATGGGGGGATTGGTTTGTAAGGTCTCTTCTGTAAAGCTTGGGACTTTCATTTCTAAATACTGAATGTTTGGCGAAAGAAGTGCATTTTATTTTGAAAGTCTTTGTCAGACCTGATCAGGGTATGAACCCCAACCACTCACATACAGAAAGAGAGATGTATCATATCTACTGGTAATCTCATGAACAAGATCAACCTCTGACTACCATATGCCAATTTTATAGTGCTGTATTAAAAATTAACATGTCATGTTCATGTATAGTCACTTGTGGTATTTATTGTTTTTTCCAATTTTCAAATCACATGTTTATTCTTTCATGTATTCATGTATTTTATAACAAATTTGCTAAAATAGGTCACTTATTGGAAGAAATCAATTCTTAAAAAACAGTAGCATATAGCTTAACTGTGATTTATAATTCCACTTATTGTGAAACTAGCAGAAAATAAAAATTTCCTGACTTGGAAGTCATTATAGCGTTAATAGCAGAGTAGTTTCCTGAAACTCGGATCATAAAATTGGATAAAAACCATCAACGTTTTAAAAGTTATTGAACATAACAATCTTAAGAAAATTTGTCTTGTGTTTAATGTCCTACTTAGTTCTAAAAATAGATCCAGCATGCTAGGACATTGAGGACGACAAGTTTGAGGAGCTCAGCGCTAGATGGATATCTGAAACTGACAATTACAGTTTATAATTGGGTTACTGTTACTTAATGTTCCAGTATATATTAGTGATTACATTAAACATGTCCTAACGAAGCTATTACTGGCTAATTAAGCTACAAATATAGAATAAGTCACAGTAAAGTCAATTACGATAATGATAACTTAATGATAATGATAACTTAACAAAAACCAGGTTTACCGAGCACTGGAAGCTAAGCTACTTAAGAATAATTAGAACAATTAATCCTGGAGTTAAAACAGATTCTTAAAACAAAGAAAATATCATATAATAACCAATCTGTGTTCAAAATTGTAACTAATCTCAATCTGAAATTGGACTGAAATTTGGTTTTTTAACGGCATTGCAATGTTTGGGAAGTTTTTGGATGAAATTAAAATTGGCTTTTGGGCCAAGATTTTCAAGAAATGTCTAATTTAAAATGGGGGCCTTTGGTGACTGAGTGCTATAAGTCCTCTAACCATCTATATTTGAAATCCTTTGAGGGGTGTGTGTGTGTGTGTGTGTGTGTGTGTGGTGTGTGGGCAGATCCTAGTGTGAAATGCTCATCAGTTCACTTATGGCAAAGGTTGATGGTTTTCTCCAAGCACTCTGGTTTCTTGCACCATCAATGAACTGACCAACTGACCTCTTCAAAATAAGCAAAACTTGACTGGACCAAACAACACTATTAATTCACTGCAATTCTGATTTAAAACAATAAAATTTAGCAAAACTAATCAAAATGGTAGATGTTCCTGAAACAATTTCATAGACAGAAATAAATTGAAAATTAGTCCTTTTAATCTCTAAATTATAGCAGAGAGAGGACAACAAAAGTACACCCCAATATTTCTTCATAAAACTTGACCTTGAGGCCACTACTTCATCATCAACCAGGAGAATTACATAACTGAGAGCTCAAGTTTTGAGACCATGCCAATGTGAAAATGATCTTACCACATTGGTGTTCTGATACAATAATTATAAGTATTATAATTAAAAGACAGTGAGTACGTAAAATCATAAATCGCAAGTATGTAAAACTGTTAATCCCTAGGTAAAAAACCAGAAAGTTATGCAATTCGCCTCATTTAGGGTCCATGATTCGAAAGTTTGTTTGCAGTAGTCAGTATTTTCACCCTTAAGGCTTACAGATATATATGGTAGGTTTAGGAATTACTGACCAAAATAATAATGACGATGGTGATCTTGATAATTAATATAGAGATAATCCACTCTTTCTATCTCTCTCTCTCTCTCTCTCTCCTCTCTCTCTCTCTCTCTCTGTGTTTGTGTGTGTATGTGTTACAGTGAGTTAGTCTCGATGAACCACAATGGTGATCATAATCTATGTAATGTATTATAGAGAAATAACTAAGTCCTACGGAATGATATACCCTTATGTTATCATCAAATATGTGAGTGTGTGTAAATATACCTTCTATAAAACCCAAACCAGATGTGGAATGCTAGCAGAATGAAAATGGTTTGGGTCATAGACAACAATATGTTTGATGTGATGCACACCTTACATTGGGGCTCCCAAAGGAGGTATATGGAGGTATTATGTATTCTGTGGTTTTGGTTTTTCTAGAAAATGTCTTTGTTTCTTCTAGAGTTCAGTTTCAAAATGCTTTGGTTTTACCCACAAGTTCTCTTTAGAGAGGTTTCACTCTAGATTTCAGTTTGGACAGTCTTCAAAGTTTTTACTTGTTTGTTAGGATTGTGACTTGAACATGGACAGGTATCTAATTGATTTTGATTAAGACAGGTCTTGGTTTGCTTGATTAACTCTGGAAAGTTTAGACAGGATTTTTTGATTATTCAAAAGTTCAGTTCAGACAAGTCTTATTTTTCTTAGGAGTTCAGTTTGTACAATTTTGGTTTACTCTAGGAAAGATTAGACAAGTTTTGCTTTACTAACGGTTCAATTTAAACAGGTTTTGGTTTCTGGTTCACAGAGTTCAAACAGGTTTTGACTTTCTCTAGAGCTCAGATTAGAAGATTTTAGTTTACTAAGCAGTTCAATTTAGACTAAGACAAATGATGGTTACTCAAAGAGAGTAAAGAAAGGTTTTTACTAACAGTTTTTAATTTACTCAAGAGTTCAGTTTAAATAGGTTTTGGTTTACTTCTAATGAAACCAAATACATATACCTCAACATAATTATTACATTATTTTGGATTTCAGCATTAAACTAGGGCTGTAAAAAGAACTGCCCCTCCCCTCCGAGGCCTTCTAACACATGTAGAGATGTACTACCTCTGAATACCTTATCTAGGAATCTATTACTATATCTTCATCATATTTTTTTGTATTCCCATCAAGATATTTGCCATCATTGTTTCACTATTTTGTCATTTCTCTTTTTTATACATTGTGAATGTCCTTATACCACATGTTGTTCCATATACCATAGTCCCTACATGTGTATTCCTTGCAATATGTTGGTTTTACACCACATAGAAGTCCTTACACTATACATGTATTCACAACACCACAGCAAATGTATTCCCAACAACACAGCACATGTATTCCCAACACCACAGCACATGTATTCCCAACACCACAGCACATGTATTCACACACCACAGCACATGTATTCCCAACACCACAGCACATGTATTCCCAACCACAGCACATGTATTCCCAACACAGCAAATGTATTCCCAACACCACAGCACATGTATTCACACACCACAGCACATGTATTCCCAACACCACAGCACATGTATTCCCAACACCACAGCACATGTATTCCCAACACCACAGCAAATGTATTCCCAACACCACAGCACATGTATTCACACACCACAGCACATGTATTCCCAACACCACAGCACATGTATTCCCAACACCACAGCACATGTATTCCCAACACCACAGCAAATGTATTCCCAACACCACAGCACATGTATTCACACACCACAGCACATGTATTCTCATCACCACAGCACATGTATTCCCAACACCACAGCACATGTATTCCCAACACCACAGCAAATGTATTCCCAACACCACAGCACATGTATTCACACACCACAGCACATGTATTCCCAACACCACAGCACATGTATTCCCAACACCACAGCACATGTATTCCCAACACCACAGCAAATGTATTCCCAACACCACAGCACATGTATTCACACACCACAGCACATGTATTCCCAACACCACAGCACATGTATTCCCAACACCACAGCACATGTATTCCCCAACACCACAGCAAATGTATTCCCAACACCACAGCACATGTATTCACACACCACAGCACATGTATTCCTCTCATCACTTGTAGTCCCTACACCACAAATCAGTCCTCACACAACAAGAAGTCCATGACACATATGTAAAGTTTAGCAAACCTAACAAAACAAGTGTTCTTTAGTACTAAAGATGCTGACTGCCTTTAGAACTGCTTATATACATAAAAAACATTATTTTGAATCAAAATCAACAATAAACATATATATGGCAAAGTGATATACTGACAACTTTTATCACTGCAATTTTAATGAATGGTTGGGGTCAATCAAAAACAAACATACAGATCCATGTTCAAGTTGCAATCCAAAATGCAAAGTCAATATTATATAAAACATGGCATGTGTAAAGTGTGTTGCTAGCTAGACAGGAGGTCACCCAACCCTGCCTCACTTCTCTGGTGGAAGTTCACCTGTACTTCCTTTGTCAGATTTCAAAATTTTTACTCTGCTTTGTGGGATTGTTATTTGAACATGGATTGGTATGTTTGTGAGCCCTATACCACAATATATTGAGATGTGTGTAAATGTATTTACAATGTGATGGCAGCCTTTATTCAAAGTTACATATATATATATATAAGTATTATTCAAATAAAAACTTTTATATAATTCAAACCCCACCAGTTACACAAGTCAGCTGTTACCACGGAGACAATAAGACAATTGTCGTATGTCAGGATTATACTGTTACTACAACCTGTCATAGCCAGGCATTAATTCAAACACATTCCTTTTTTTGTATTTTTTTCTAGAGATGATTTTGATTAATTGAATGAACTTTTTTATGTGGAAATCCAAGAAAATTTTTTAATTGTATTCTCATAACAGTTCGGTTGCCAATATGTCAAGCAATTTTAATTGTATTCTGATAACAGTGTGGTTGCCAACATGTCAAGTGATTTTAATTGTATTCTGATAACAGTTCAGTTGCCAACATGTCAAGCAATTTTAATTGTATTCTGATAACAGTTCAGTTGCCAACATGTCAAGCAATTTTAATTGTATTCTGATAACAGTTTGGTTGCCAACATGTCAAGCAGTTTTAATTGTATTCTGATAAAAGTTTGGCTGCTAACATTTCAAGCTGCTAACATGTTTGCCATTATTATAATCGGATCATAGTGTAAAGTTTATCTTTGTTTAAATTAGAGCAAAAAAGGTTTTCGATGTTTCACTCTAGAGAAGCCTGTTCCTTTTTTTTTAATTTTCAAATCTTGGGTCATTCAAAAATCTATGTCTAAATTTATATGGGGCCATACTTGTACTGTAGAAATGGTTTTAAAGGTTTCATTTGAGATACATGTGTTCTTTTTTTAAATTCTTGGGTCAGACTATACATAGAGCTTATAGCCAGCAATGTCCAAAGCCTTCTAATATTTGTTGTCCTCACAAGATATCACAGAAAACCATGCACTTACAATGTCAAATGTCTTCTTAAAGCAGTAAACATACAGCTCCAAATTCCACCTTGATTTCAGACTTTTCAAGGTCCAAGTATTGTTCTCTATATGTTTATCATAAAAAACATAGATCCCTTTCAAATAAATACAGAAATATAATTTCTTGTCATTTTTTGTATATGATTGACTTTAAACAGACAACATACATGTAACATTTAACTTGCAACTCACCAACTTCAAATTCTGCATGTATTATATTGACCACTATTGTGCATCATGTTGAACAGTTTTCCCAGGGTTGCTTGAAAAATATGTGCTATTCTAACAACAAATAATGTTAGTCTTTGTCATGTTTGTTTGATCTGTTTCAGTTCCATAATTATAATTAATGCATAATGTCAAAGCATCGAAGCTTCAAAGTTACTCAGATTTATGGCAACTAGGAATGAGTAGAGAGCAAAATAACAAATCTCCTAGACCATAGAAACTAAACAGAATTAACACAAACATGTCACAATAGAGAATATTTGGTGTGATTTAATGCACAATGACAAAATACAAAACTCCTAGACCATAGAAACTAAAAAGAATTAACAAAAATATGCCACAATAGAGAATATTTTATGTCATTTAATGCACAATGACAAACAAATTTTTGATTAGTTTTGAATTTGTCAATTTGATAAGGAGATAATTTTGATATAACAATCCAATGTCAATGCATCCAGGTTAAAACTAGAGAAATAATAGAAGCAAGCATAAATTTAGAAAGTATACAAAATAAGTTACTTGTCCAACCACAGTTGGCAGGCATCTTTACAAGTATGATTTACATTTTGACCCACCACAATGGGTTAATTTATCCCCCCCCCCCTTCAATCTAGTTCTGGCTGAAATGTAAGATGTAAGGATGTTTATGCCTTCATAAGTGAAACAGTTCATTTGATTACTTGAAAAGCATACAGTAACAGAAATTTCCACTTGTCCAGACATCGTGTATATGTATCCCCCTGGCAAGGACAAGCAGAGCAATTTGATTTCTTAATCCCAGAAAAACAGTTAACCTTTTACCTTTTAAAATGGTAAGAGTTCCTTTTGAACCCACCCCCCCCCCTTTATTTTATGTAAAATTTTGAAAAATCATTTTTTCACAGAAATGTTCAAAATGGCTTTGAATCTGTCATTTTAAGGCTTTTTTCAGTCAAAAATTAAATTTTACGTGAATGGTACACATGGAACACTTTTCATAAAAATTGATGTACGGTAAATCAGTGTAAGAAGAAAGTGTATAGTGAAGTCAAAGAGGAGATACAAAATTGTGTGATCTATGAATATACAAAGGTATTTACCAATGTTGTATTTGTATATAATCAAAGAAGTTATTCTTCATGTCAGGATCGTGGCAAGTGTCCAAATAGATTTTGCCACATCTTGTGTATTTGAATAAAGGTTAAAAAGGAAAAACGCATACATATATACATGCACATACAATATATACATTTTTTTACTATTTTATATGTATATAACCACACATTTTATATATATACGTGTATATACATTGCAGAACTGTCGAAAGTTTAACATTCAGCAAGCAAAAAGAGGTCGAAGTAGCGGACATATGAATTTGGTGATGAGACACCGATAGCTGCTGACAAATATACCGCTATAAAGATATAGCTACTGAAGGGCTGAGATGAGTTGCTGGTTCGGTGACCAATTCCTTAGCTAAGTGTTCAACTTTGGTCAGGCCTGTACTGTACAAATGTACATAATAGTAGATATATATATATATATATAAGTGGTGTAGTAAGAGTTCCTGGTGTGTATTGATTTTTAGTAGGTTATAAGTAATACTGTGCTAATATTGATCAAAAAACTTTTGGATTTACGATTGTTCAATGACTTTTGTTACAAATAAAAGGCAAATAAAAAGATCAACACAAAATAATAACCTATCCAATATGTACTTTTATACCCAGAATATTTGACGCTTTTTACTTGTAAATATTTGTACAATAAATCTATAAATTTCTATCCAGGTCCTCTGTTTTAAACAAGACAACTTAAAACGAGTTAGATTACCAGTAAAATGGCTATCTGCAAATCATAATCCAAATATCATATGTTCCGAGGGCAAATGAGCGATTCCAGAAAACTGAATTATTGTAAACTACCCCAAAATAAAAAGTAAACCAATTACTGCATAAGTCAGTTAAATGTGATTAGATCAGAAATGATCTATTGATCAGCTCCAACATTGTGTTTCAAATTAAGATTTTGAGATGGCCTATTTAAACAGTCTTTCAATATTCACGTTTCCATTCCTAGTAGCCAAAATTGCCATTGGCTACTAATTTTTGATCGATTGAATGGGGCTTTACGTCCTAGTCAAGAATATTTTAATTATATCAAGATGTCACCAGCTATATGTTAAGTTGCAGAATATTTTGCCTTTGCTGTGCACTCATGGCAGTGAGGGTCCGTTAATGTCCCGTGCCTGCTGTGATACAGGGTATTAGTTTTTAAGGTCTCTTCCAAAGGGTCTTGTGACTTTCATTTCTAAATGCCAAGTGCTTGGTGAAAGAACAGACACTACCTACTTTCATGTCTTAGTCAGACTCAGTTGGGGTTGGAACCCATAAACCTCCCACATACAGAGCGAGCACTCAACCAAGTGAATTACCATAGTGTTTGTGTTTGTGGTGATAAGTGAGGCGGCAAAGTTATGAAGGTGCATTAAAAGCTCCCAGTCAAAAAGTCCAGCCTTACTTTAGAAACAGCGTAGCTGGAAAAAACATTGAAAAGTATGTGTCCGTCTCAAGTCTAACCAGACTTTTAAAAGTCCAGCCGGAGTACGGCTGGATTACGTCTCGAGTCCAGCCGGAGCATGGTTCAATTTTTCGTAGGGGAAGCACTCTACCATGTGAGTTACCATATAGTGTTTGTGGTGATAAGTAAGGCGGCAAAGTTATGGAGGGGCATTAAAAGGGGATTGGTGAGCTCAGATTCCCTTCTCTGAAGATTGATCTGATTATAATTTGTACTTTTAAATGTTTACAACAAAACCAGTACAAAGCAATATAACATAGATAAGTAAGTTTTAGTAAGATATTAATGTATAAGTATTTTCCAAGAGTGGTCTATAATTTTCCTGTGAGTTTATAAAACCTACCACTGGGTTTTTTATGAATCAGAATGGCTTTATCTGATAAAATGATTTCAATGTTGCTACAGGGTTTTATTTTATCACAGTTTTACAACTAGGATTTGTTGTCTTGTACTTGAAACACAGTACAGAGGGCTTGTTGCCAAACCCTCCCACCCATCTAAATATCAAAACCATGTGGTCAATATAATAACTACTTGGACAAGATGCAAGTATGTTATATACCTGCCTAATGCCTATATACATGTACATAACAATGATAATAACGTTCTATTGCTTATAATATGTGATATCTGTGGAAGATTATACAGTCGTCCTGTCTATAAAGACCATCTAATGGAACCAGTAAAGGTGTTTTTTCTTGCTTACAAATCACTGAGACTCGCTCTATAGATCTATTCTAATCACGTTTTTACATGTCCTAATGTACGGAAGTTCCTGGTTTTGCCTGTCATTTCCGAGCATTCACATTTTCTCAAACATCCTAGAATTGATCCATAGACTAGAATTAATCCATATATTTTATATTTTTTATGATGAATTTGCTAAAATACCATTTATAAGTTACTTTTTGAAAGGATTTCTCAGAAATTAGTTGTCATTGCTAATTTTTGCTGTCATAGGTACTTTCAACATACTATTTTAGTATGCCTAACAAAGCCTAGCCATTGAAAAGTAGACAGTAAATAAAGCGAAAATGAAAAATAAAACACAATCCAACCTGCCTTAGAGACCAACTCTATATAAGGGCCACCTGCTTATAAAGGTCAGTAGAATTGTATCCCAATTGTTCTTTATTCATTTGAACTTGTACAGCCCATTAAGGCCAATTTTATTGGCTCCCTTTGGTGGCCTGATTTGTATGTTCTTTCGAAAATAGATTAAGGTCTTTGATCAATTGTAAGCATCATTAAATACCCGGTATTTAATTTCAAGCTGTATGTCATTTACAATATATTTGTTTCAAAACAAGTCATGATATTATTATAAATAATATCGTGTTGCTAGGAAACAAAAGAGAAGTTGATACTTAAAATCTCAATGGACATCATTTTAAGAATATCTCAGGTTAACTGCCATTTACTATGGAAACATCTCCATCAATTCTACAAAAAGTCTTGAGCATCTCAGAATAACAATCGTCTCTAGGGAAACATTACTCTGAACAGTTACCATGACAACCTACAGCTATACAATTTTAATTAGATTTAAAATGAATTATAATTACAAAAGTGTTACAGATTTTCCCTAGTAAATTTGGTTAAGCAATCTTAAAATTAGGTGGCAACTAATAGTGGCTGTCATTGAACCTATAAACCATTATGCTATTTGGAGTTTTTTTAAGACAAATAGCACAATTTTCATGGAATATTCATGATATGATTTCTTTTGAAGCCTTATTAGATAGATATTTGTAGTAGGGATGATAATATGACAATTGAATATTGATCCTAATGAAGCAATCAACAACCAGGTGAAATATCAGGGGCTCCATACAGGGTAAATTATACCAAATGTCCATCTTAAAAATTTATTAGGCTTGATTATAACTTCTATTCAACTTCAAAAATAAGGCTAAGAATTTTTATTAAAAAATAAATTTTATTTAATGGTGTAAAAACTGAATTTGCAGGGTTTAAATCCCTCGGTGGCAGCTGGTATATTATTGTAATGATCTAGTAGTGGAATTAACTGATTGTAAACGTGATAATGATTGATCCTATGTTCTAGCTTACTTAGCTAGCTAGCCAGTAAAGTAATCAACTCACCTGTACAACCTGGCTTACCTTAGTACTTAGTGTGGCTCAAAAGTACAACCTGGCTTACTTAGTGACTGTAACTAGCACTGTGGCTCAATTTTACAATCAGGCTTGACCAGTAAGTGAGCTAATCGGCCTTAATATCCAGCCAGTGAGCTAGTCAGCAGCATTGCTCACCTATAGTCAGAGAGTGACCTAATTAGGAAAGTCAAACAAGTTTTGAATTTCAGTTGCTGTGAAAGAATTTCTTGGAAATCTGTTTCATACAAAAAGGCATAATATACATCTAGCTACAAATGTAAATTTAAACTAAAACATCTGACGACGGCAACCTAGCTGTGAAAACATGTCCACACAATAAAAGTCTTACCATTATTTATCCTAAATGTTAAGAACCATACTTTATTTAAAACATCTGATAAATAAAACTACCAGTGTATGCCTATATCAGCCATTTACCAGTTTTTGCTATTTATAGTAACCTATCTGGACGATGCATGTGTGCACTGACCTACACACATAGTGACACATAGTACTATGCCATAAACACACATGGTCTTTTGGTCAGGTGAGCTTAAAAGTATTGTCAGTCCTGGTTTCATTATTTCATATCAAAAACAGTATGATCAGATAGTTCAAGGGTACGGTATTTTGATTTGGGTTTTGAAAATGGAGGATTGATGTGACACTAGTTATTGGCATGATAATGACCTCTCCAAGGGTGGAATGATTATAAGATTGTATTATTATACAAAATTAATAACTTAACAAGGCAGTGATAATAATGATATATTTTGACAATGATTCTTAAACATCTAGTCCATCAAAATCCTTCAACCAAAAACATTAATTTGTCTGTACTAACAAAAATTCCACAGAATGTGTCTCACCAAGCTCATAAAGTCATCATAAAGCTTAGCTTGGAATTGAACTTACAGCACTGAATAACAACAACATATTTTGACATGCCATCACCCTCATAGTGGATTCACTGTTGAGTGTGACCTGGCTAAGTACAATTTCCTAGGCTTTCTTTACATCACAAAACACAATTTTTTTTTTTAATTTCAACACTGAAGTCACAAAAGTCCTGTACTCCATACAGGTGAGCGTCAGCAATATCTAAAAGCCTTAAATATGGCACATATGTTGTCAACCTTTAAATACTGCACATCTTTGTAAATCCCCGAGTATTGTTAATTAATAAATAACTGATATATTAACTATAACTGATATAGTAATTAATGAACTCCATATAACGATTTGTACCTTAATGAGTAATTAATGTCCAGTTTTCTTCATAAATTATTGATTTACATCACAAAATTAAGATAATCCTGCTCTAGTTCCCTCACAAAACTCTAAAGATTCCAAACACGCCTGATCTTGGTATTATTTAACAAAACCTAATATTAAATATCTGCTCTATTTCACAAATGATCACACACATTTGAACTGAATTCTTAACCTTGATAAAAATCAAATCTCTCAAATTTTAATTTAATTGAGTCGTAATGATTCTTGTTACAATGACTTAAGCTTGTTTGATGTAAAATACAAAGGCCTGAAATTACTTAAGATATGAACTAAGTGACAAACAGATCAAATCTATGGTACAATATACGAACTACACCTATTAAATACCATTCTGAAATAAAACAAAAGAACCAGTACCAATAAATCAACCCACAAATATATCTGTCAGAGCCGCCGCAAGGTTATACCACTGCCTGATTAAACGGAGTAAATACTTATTGTGTCGAATTTTATCCACGAAGTACTCCTCTGGAAAAGATTGCATAATTGGCAATGCAATACATGTAGTAATTGAGAACTTAAAAAACTCATTTATTATATTTCATATAATGTAATATGATTAAGTTTAGACATACTGGTATATAGGTATTATATATATAATAGACCAGCTGTTTCACAGAAACTTTAAGTACCAATATTCTAAAACATTAAAGTACATTTGTATATTTATGGTTGGTTGGTCAAGACATTGTTTTACATCACATCAGAAATTTTTCAGCTATTGGCAACATGATTTTTTTTAATCTCAAGAACTTATTTAAACACAAGTTCATGTGGTTTGTGGATCTGTACTAGTTCACACTTATGGTGACCTTCAGAGTGCTAGGACACTCATCAGTTATGTCACAATTTAACATTCCAGGCCACTTAGTCCATTCTACTGGTACTGAGCTGACCAGTAAAGGACTACAAGGATGAAAATCCTTTCCTGTGGTTGACCTCATTCAAAACTGAGGCAAAAGGGCAAAAACTCAGCTCAAGCAAAACTACTAAAAACCTGAAATTGACCTGTAATTTTATTTTCATCAGATTTTCGGTATCACAGTCAGAAAGAAGTTAAATGTTATAAAGTTAATTGCTAGGAAAACAATTTCAAAGTAAGAAAAACAAGAGGATGACCAAAATTGTGACTAAATGTCATAGACCACCATTAATGTTTGATTGCTGAAGAAAAGGTAGCCATTTAATGTGTATGAAGAAACATCGCCAGGAAGAAATATCTGCAATTTTCACGGTTACACTTGTATCTTCTCGGAGAAAATTATTCAATCCTTTGGTTCACTTTTACTACAGTCAAAACTGTGAATTTTTTTTCTACCGTTAAACAGTGAAAGTTTTCTCCCGTAATATTTTTTTCTTATAGAGTTTTTACTATACAATGTCAATAACTGCTTACAATACTGTATATTGTACAGAAATGATGGCTTACATAAGGTCGATGTCCCAGACTCCCTGATTGAGAAGCTGAAGTGGTATTACTAGATTTTCCTGTTTTTAAATGACATATTTAAGAAACAATAACATATAATATACTTGATATTCATAGTTGTTATCACCAAAAAATATTGCTCCGATCTCAAGACAAAATCTGTAAACAATATGAAGATACTATAGATCTATCATCTGTATCATGGCTCTTCATACCGTAACACACTTACAGCCTCTGACAATAGTCATGATGATGTAGAGTTGAATAACATTTTTAAAATCATCAGTTTCCTTCAAATAATATATTCATTATTAAAAAAAACTTTCAATTTTTTTTTAAAAACAACATCTGTTGGTTAAGTTATTAAATTTCTACATTTAAAAAAAAAAATTAAATAAAAACAGTGTTCATTCTAAAATGGGTTGTTGGGGCCATTGACTGCTGGTTTTGCTGATGACTACATTGGGCCATATTCAGTCTTTTCATTAGATATTAAAGTAGAAAAAAAGTTTCTTAAAAGTAGAAGGCAAGTATTAAGAAGCAACTATTGCAAAAACATGTAGTGAAAGTAAGCAACAAACTTCATCAAAATCTAAACAAGTAATGGAAAACTTTGTTCGCCCTCCTGGCTTTATTAAAACCATTGCATATCAAACATTACACCAATGCAAAAAATATTGATGTTATAGTGTTTTAGAGGGGAAAAAATGATAATGGTCCCTGGAAAAAAATCCTAGTTTGAACACTGAAATTGCATGGACCACCAGCAGACAAGTATGTGCTTAAAGCATAACAACTTTTAAAAGGCCCACTTTGACCAAGTTTTATTTTTTATTTGAATAATGTTCATGTTTATTTTCATAAAAGATTACACTGTTAAATCCTGATCTATGTTTTCAATGAAGATCTGAAAAACAAACAAACTTAATTTTTGTCTAAATCTATTACCAACACGGGTTTTTACTTTAATTGCCAAATTGTTCACTGGGGTTTGAAATAGAGGTCAGTCTGTATTGCATGTCTGGGAACCTAACATTTCAGTGAGAACTGTATCTCCTTCAGTCACACTTGTAATACTTTGTAAACTCTCTTACATGTCTTCCTAGAAATCATTGAAGTTTTGAGATTATGACTGACAAACATTTGAGGCTTGGTTCAGCCAATGATATTCATTTCTTATCAAATTATAAAATTGTAAAACTGGTTGATAATTTCAATTAACACTGCTATGTTGAAAATTCCAGATAAAACTGGTTGAAAATTACATGTAAAACTGGTTGAAATTTTAATGAATACAGCAATGTTGAAAATTCCAGGTAGGACAGGTTGAATGTTTGCCACTGCCATGATCTAACCAGTATTTGTGGGTCTGTTACTCCTGGCATATATATATATATATATATATATATAAAAAAAGAGATATCCAACAATTACAAGTTCTAATATGTTTGGCATGACACCCTAGGGACCAGAATTTTTGATCTCTCAACGCTCTAACCATTACACCTCACAGCCATTCATTAATCTTTAAGACACATCAAATTAATATAGTACAGAAATCAATAATAACAATATGTACTGGGGACTTTTTTTTGCCCTAATACACCTAAAATAACATTGGCACCTTCCTTTCTATTGATTTTTGGATTGGACCAGCTACCTTTAGGGGGAACAAAAAGCCACAAAAAGGTTATTCTGTGCACATATACCGTAATATTAACAATAACATCAGCAATACATGGACAATTTTGTGTTGGTGCCAACTTGTTTTTCTAGAATGGACTATCATAACAATAGATCCTCCGTGTAATATCTATACTCATTAAGTAATTAGTTGCCGATACTTGAAATGGAAACCTCATCAAGTCTGCGCTACTGCTGCTGAAGCGAGGGAGAGAATTGGCACAAGATGACAACTACCCTACTTCTTACATAATCACTATGACCACTCACCACGCATCAAAGGGATGATAGGCTGACCTCTAAAACACTGCAATTCTATTGGTCATAGAAATAAAAAAGTGCAATCCCATTGGACAAAGAAATGTGAATGAAGAATATTGACCATTACGGAAATTTTTTCTCAAATATTACGAGACCTCAACGATATGAAATTATGGCTAATAAAGCTGGGGTACATACATACCATGAATTATGATGCCAATTTATTGACCCCCTTAACCTTTTTATATATTAAAATAATAAAAACATCAAATTAAAACAATGATACCATTATTCATTTATAGAAATAAAAAGCACACACAACCAGAGGGTGGCAAATACAACCAAATAGCTTGCCTGCATGATCACTCGTGATGGTATTGAGGCTAACCCATAAACTTAAGACACTGACTGTGATCCAAAAACTAGGAGTATAATTAGCTCTTGAACTTTGTATAGGCACACTAAAAATCCTAAAAATATTCCAAGGTCTGGCCTCCAAACAACTTTCAGCTCAAAATTTAATGACTGTTCACCAAAATCGCTCATTTTATTTTTGAAAGTTTCTTGAATGATGTGAAATTGTTTTCAGATGTTAATTGATATCAAAGACTCCAAAAATAGGTTCAGAGATCAATGTCAAAGGCTACATGCATTCATGATGTCCTGAATATGCAATTTGCTAACCAGACACTAGTTTTAACTTCTATGCTTCTATTTGTCGTAGTTTAAAAATTGACATTTATTCCTTATTTATGAGAAATGCTTTCAAAAAGTTAGCTACATGTATTTTAGCAAATTTATGATTAAAAATCACTTTAAAATGGTCTTTTCCCCCACAATTTGGAACTTTGTCTACTAATAAAATATGAATTTCCTGGAAGCCAATTTTCACTGGTAAAAGTCTATAGTTTCTATTTTGCATTTTATTTTATTTGCATAGCCATTTTAGCATTTACCCATGATTTTTTTGTTAATCATTTTACAAGTTCTTGCTCCTTATTGCAATCAATAGAACAGGCTGCATAGAATCATAACCTCTTCCTGAAATTGGGTTATGACTACAGAGTAAAATTATGCCAAGTTAGAACATTACAATCACACGTATCCATCAATTGTTCTCAAAACCTTACAACCTTATTCTTCAGACAATAACTGCCTGTCAAAAAGTTTGAAAAATGGTGGATTACTACAGATTCTTGCAGTGTTTACGTCAGTCATATAGCAGCCAAATACACTCGGCAATAGTATTATGACTCAAGGTATCCAGAAAACAATACTGGCAGGTGTACAAATAGCTAAAACAGAACTTATATACTGTAATAATACAGCTACAATTAGAGCAATTGCTCTATGAGGCAAATTAACATAAAAAATTATTAACTGGAATTTGTTAGCATAAAGTAAGTAAAAATGGGGTTTTTAATATTTTTTAATGTCTCCGGCCCTTAGCAAAAACAATAATGTGTGAAAGAATGATACATGGTCATTGGTATTTAAGTCTTTTAAAATGATAAATCTCAAGAAATTCAAGTGTGGACATAGCAAAAATGAAGTATACCGTAGGATGGTCCATGGAATTTCAGAGGACTTTTTTGCAAAGGTACATGGTGTTCACCAAATCTTGTGACACTTCATGTAGGATAAAATAAATACATACAATAAGTGTTTCCACTAATGATATAGAAAATTGGAGTTCGTTGGTACATTTCTAGGATTTTTTTCAGTGCTTGTTAAAATATTGTCATAAGCATTCAGGGTAGGCATAAAAATTTAGGGTGTATTGGGTTAGTGGAAACATGGTTATTTTTAAGGAAGGACTAAAGAATATGGAGCTAAACAAGATATATCTTACAGATTGTTTTTGACAACAAACAATGGGGATGGGTTGGTTGTGGTGGTGGTGGTGGTGGTGAAGAGGGAGAGGCTTCTTTAAAAAGTCAGAAATCAGAATGCTATAAAAAGAAATTATATGTATAAACAAGGAAGTCTATAACATAAATACAAGCAACAGAATTTGTTTCAACTAGAGCAAAAGTTGTGGGCTGACTATTACAATGTGAATGCAGACCACAGATTGACCTACACATATTTATAAGACACTGGTTTGGCTGGAACCGTTGAGGTGTCATACTAAAATATAGGTTAGTTGTTTGCACATGTATATGTATCTGAGCTAGGTTTATATTTAGACAGTAATTATTAATTACATTTCTACATGGTTCTTGCAGATAACTAACAGATAATATTTCTGTCACTCCAACACAATGTTCATACATTGGCAAGGTTATTGTCAAAGTAGACTAGTAGTCTTTTTCTACGGATATCTGCATTGAATTCTTTTTTTTTTCTTTTCCCAGATGACTTTAACCAAGATTAAGCAGATAGCCAACAGTTATTTTGGCGTAATATTTTGCATGGTCTTAAATGAAGAACATGCAATACATATTATGTTCACCTGCTAAACATGGTCATAGCATAGGAGCAAATTAGTGAAATTTCAATCTCAAATTTGCAATTTTAACATACTAACTTACAGTGAAACAAAATATGTTGTTTAGATTATAAACCGAATTTTAGTTTATGCAGGTTACATTAATTGTATGCCCTGGTAAACAGTTCAGGCTTTGGGTTTATTTAGGGTTCTGTTTTAACATGTTCTACTGTATGTTCAGGTAAGACAGGTTTAGGATTTATTCAGGGTTATATCATGTATGCCCTGGTGCACAGTTCAGGGTTTGGGTTTATTTAGGGTTCTGTTTTAACATGTTCTACTGTATGTTCAGGTTAGAAAGGTTTTGGATTTATTCAGGGTTATTTGTTTCCCAGATTCCACTGTTTGTTCAGTTTAGACAAATTTTTGGTGTACTCAGAGTTTGGATTTCACTGGTTCTACAGTAGTTCAGTTTATCAAGACTTCCATTTTACTCAGGGTTCTGGTTAGACAGGTTTTTGGGTTTTTAAGGGAACCTTCTCTTTCCACAGGTTCCAGAGCCACTGTATATTTTGGTGGAATCTAGACAGAAGATGAAATACTTTTTAAGTTTACCCACACATTTAAAGCACAATATCTTAAAAGAAATGTGCCTTATACAGAGAATAAGTGAGGGAACCCCCTTTAAAGACATGTTTGGGTACATGTGAATAGTTGTCCTTTTTAATATTTAACAATTATAACTATTGTATGGTATGTCTATATTTATTAAAATTAACCTCTATATATAGTTTTCATATGAATGAACAAAATGTGAAATAGAATTAAAAATAAGTCTTAAAACACACATATATAAGACTGTTATAAGATCAACCAAACAATCCCGTTTAAATACCGCCAGGGTACTTACTTACTTAATACAAGTATATATGTGACATTAGTGTAGTACTATAATACTGAATAATAATGTGCATTTTTATATACCGTAATATAATATCCATTTACCTTAAATAACTCACTATAACCAAACACCATATTGAAAATAAAGAATTATCATCAATTTCCAATTGTGTAAAAATATTGGTTTGAAATAAAACCCAAGAAATTTACAATGACTACTAGTTATATTTACTTATTAAGTTTTAAATGTATAAGACTTTGTATAAAATACAAAATGTCATGAAATTTGCATATTTAGACAAGGAATAGCATGGTTCAAACAGCACAACCACTGCTTAGTGATCTGAAGTGCGTGCTTACGAATCACAGTGCTCCTAACAGCCTAAGCTCCATCCCAGAACTAACAACCTTGATAAGTGATAGCATATTGACTGGGGTGTTAAACTCCAACCATTCATTTGTCCTTGAAAACTTAAACTTATTGAATCAATTTCATTTTACATTTAACAAAAATGAACTTTATTGTATATTCCAACTATTTCTAGAGATTAAGGACAGTTGACATACAAGAACTACATCATCTAAATACAGGCAATGGCCAAAAGCACCTAAAACATTACACAACCAAATGACATGGATCTATTTTTGGCTGTGTTAAGACTTGTAATATAAAAGCATCATTGCAACAAGATTTCTTTCACTTTGGAAGAACTGCTGTGTATGAGAAAATAAAAATATACAATAAACTAAATCCATTTAGCAGCATTGTGAGGCAACAATATGCTGCCAATTATCAAAAATCAACCTTTTTCTAGGTTTCAATAAATCCAAATTCATTAGAATGACTAGTAGTCAAATTTCCAAAATTCTGAAGATTTAGTACCTTTTAAAGTATTTTCCCACGAATTTGCTAGCATATAGGTTCATTTTTGAAAGAAGTCCTTAGAAATTAGAAGCCAATGGTGATTCTTACTACAAGGAATAGAAACATATATAGCTTTTAGAATGAAGGGATAATCCTGTAACACTGCTAGGCCTGCTTACTGGGTACCTGAAGTATGTTTTCAACACTTTTAACCTATCAATTACTAACTATACAAATGATGGTTTTTGGCTTGTGTCCGTTTTCAACAGCTGAAAATGCAATTTAGTTTGGTATGTATACAAGTGTGTACATGCCCTTTGTTTTACTAACAAACTATTATATAAAGACTTCTAAAGCATCTTGTCCGTCATTTGTCTGATTTTTGTTTAATAAGTTTTTGATTCAACTAGCATCCTCTTTCAGACAAATTTATCAAAGCTAAAAACAACAGTGTATACTTCATGCTCTATTCACGAGATTTAACCATGTAGGGGGGCTGATTTCTTTCAATCATCAATCTAACAGTACGTCTACAGATTTCAATTGTTAATTCTGCAACTAGAATATCTTAATTGGACAAATACCTCCTGCAATGAACTTACAATCAATACAGATTTCCTGCAATCAACGTAAAGACTCATTGTTGAAAGCTTATAAAGTCGGAACGCAAACAAATGAATAATACATCCTAAAACAAACTCCGACTGCGAGTCGAAACTAGGCTGAAAAACTAACCCATCTTAATATCAATTTCAGTGTTTTCTATAAACAACATATATGAACATTTACAAAACTCTACATATTGCCACTACATGGGGGCATCATTTATGAAAACCTGTGAAGCATCATTATGAATTCAGTTATTTGAATACCCATAGGGCATCATTTTAAATTTGGTCATTTGAAAACTCATGGGGCAACATTTTGAAATTTGGTCATTTGAAAACTCATGGGGCAACATTTTGAAATTGGGACATATGTCTTGCCTTTACTCTTACATAGATGCAACACATAACAGGAATTGTCAGCATACCACAGAATCTGACAAAATTGGGATATACCAGAGTACAATCCATACCTCTTTAACGTTTGTGTGAAATGATATGAGAAAGGTACAGTATCTATATCACAAATTTCTGCAATAATGTTATTTTTACTTGAAAATATATAACATTTCCATATCCAATGAAAATAATAATTTCACACAAATGTTACAAGGTATCACTGGCGAACCCCATTCAATAAACAAAACATCAAAACAATATGAAAAAGATCAAAATTTGTTAACAAGTCTTAACTAATTATTCGACACTTACCTTTTGAAGGAAATACACACTGCTGTTACGATTTGTCTTCTATATGGCATGAACCATCTTGGCCTGTAAGTCTTAAGATCCTTGATTTCCTGCTTTGAACAGTGCATAATAACAGAGCTGAGCAGTGTTGTTTTATCAGCAGCAGGAGCAGCAAGAGACTTAGTAGTGAACAAACTCTTCTTGTTGTAACAAAATGAATGGAACAAAGATCAACATGTTAACCTTGCTGATCTCACAAATTTCAGAATTGGAAACTGTCTTTTGCCTATTTTCAGATGTAGTGAAAAATAATTTGATTAGAACCTGAACTGTTTTAGCATTAAGAAAGACTTAAAATAAATAAAAGTTGCACACAGTTATGAAAGTTTGTCATTTTCCTAGAAGTTTGAAATTATTTCCTTTAACGGCGTCATCCCATCCAACTTTTGCAATCTTCACGTGTATGGATTTCACGGATGGTTTCACTGTCCCATCATTCCGTTGGGTGTCAGAATGTGTGTGGAAATCTCTATATATATTAACAATTGTTGTGTAAATATATTGAATTATATAGAAGAGATGTGCATTTGGAAATTTAAATAAATACATTATGCAGTTTATGATATTTAATCTTGTACACTGTCTGATCATATCACTAGTTTTTGTAATGGAATATATGCACGAATGTTATGAAATCATGATTAAAAACAAAATGTTTCAAGAGGAAAATTTCCTTGGATATTTGAATGAAAGACTCTGTAACTATATATAAATGGAAGTTGGCTAGATTAAACAGCCTGGAATGGGAAAAAAAGTCTGTTTACTTTGGCAATTCTCAAAGTTAAACTTCTGTCTTATACATGTATATCTGAAGGTGGTTATACGTATATATATGTGTATCCGTCCGACAGGGTATTGTCTCCATAACCCTGACCGCATCAGGTTGTTACGCGTAACAACACTTGTTGGTAATGTGGTATATATAATGTCCCGTTTTGAAATTCTTAACATCACACATTAGTTGTCTTTTGTGGTTAGTTGTTTGGTTGCAATCACAAATTCTGGGAAAAAGCCACAATCTTGGGACAAAATTCATATTTATATATGATTCACTTCACACAACTTTTTTTGTTAAGACGTCTATTATTATTCGGTCGTCAATACTGCACAACACCAAATGTTACCAGCAGTTTACATGTCAGAATGCCAAATATTGGTTTATGTAAACACATTATTTTAAATAAAAAACTGCTGATCGTTGATTTTATATTTAAACAAAAATCTTGAAATTTGATTGTTTTTTTCTTCAATTTTTTGTTTCCTCCTGTCAAACATCAGTCTCAATGCTTAAGTTATTAATACTAGATGGATTATTTGTTTTACTTGTATGATTCTCCTTTGGTCTCTCTGTACTAAGATTAAAGCTACTGCCCTCTTCCATCTCCATTATATTATCTGATCCACTATAATTTGATGCTAAAGAATTCTTTTTACTGTTTGAAAAATTTGGGCAAGATTGTACATGCTGGTAAGAGTTTTTCTCATCACTTTCCGTTTCTCTGTGATAAAAGTAATTAAAGTTGGACACAATAACAGGCACTGGCAAGGCTATTGTAAGTACACCAGCTATGGCACAAAGTGAACCCACGAGTTTACCCCAGAAACCTATTGGACGCATATCACCATATCCTACAGTTGTCATAGTAACCACGGCCCACCAAAATGCATCTGGTATACTTCTAAAATGTGATTGTTCTGCATCAGCTTCTGCAAAGTACACTGCGCTAGAGAATAAAATTACTCCAATAATAAGGAAAAATATAAGAAGCCCAAGTTCTCGCATACTTGCTTTCAATGTTTGACCCAAAATTTGAAGTCCTTTTGAATGTCTTGATAATTTAAAGATTCTGAAACCCTGACCAACCTGATAACCCTAAGTATAGCCAAGGACATGGCTTGGTTGTTGCTTTTGCTTTCATCTGCTATGACTGTTCCTAAGGTAATAAAATATGGAATGATCGCCACTATGTCTATGAGATTCATTATATTTTTGAAGAATCCTAGTTTACCAGGACAAGAGGCGTAACGAACTAGCAGTTCAAATGTAAACCAAATAATGCAGCAGGTTTCTATAATAAAAAAAGGCTCATTAAACTTTGGAATATCGTCTTCAGTCAAAGAGGAAGAATTTGGTTGTCCAGTTTCATTGATTAACTTATAATGTTTAAATTCAGGTAGAGTTTCCAAACAGAATATCACAATAGATAACAAAATAATTACAACAGATAAAATGGCAATTAATCTGGCCGCAGTAGAACTCTCTGGGTATTCAAACAGTAACCAAACTCGCCGCTGAAATTCATTTTCAGGTAGTGGTTTTTCTTTTTCTTTGATGAAACCTTCATCTTCGCGATATTTTTCTATTGCATCTTCTCCAAGTTCGTAAAATTTAATTTCCTCTGAAAACACATCTAGCGGAACGTTAACTGGTCTCCTTAGCCGTCCACCACTTTGGTAATAGTATAAAATTGCATCAAAACTTGGTCGGTTTCGGTCGAAGAAATACTCGTTCCGTAACGGATCATAATACTTGTTCCTTTTCTGTGGATTGCCAAGTAATGTCTCTGGAAACTGATTTAAAGTTTTCAGTTGTGTTTCGAACCTGAGTCCACTGACATTGATGACAACACGCTCCGACGACCCATAATCCGTGCCTCGTTGCAGAAACATCCTGTTGTCCACATCATCGGATGGCTTTGGGAAAGACCTGGGAATAGAATCATGATTTGAGCGTAAAATAAGATTTTGCCGCAATGTATTATAACTTGGTGGACCACCATTGCCTTGCTCATAGCTTGCCAAAGCTGCTTCCATAATGTCACTAAGGGTTTTGAGTCACTTATGAAAACTTATCATTTCAATGCTAAACATAATCAAATAATATGTTTTCGTTTTTTTAATAAAGTTTTTTTTGTTTTAGATAACCAAAAATAAATAATACTCCAGCTTAATTAATTCTTCCATATTCAAAAATCGATTTGTATCAACTTGTAACGTGAAAAGTTAAAACGACTTCATACCTGCTATCTTTGATCAGGGAAATCCCTTTTGTAATAATCCGAAAGAAAATATTTTCTACTAGCAAAAGCTATGGCAAGTAATCCCTTGAGCTACGGCAAAAATACAGTATAGATATGTTATATATCATCATGATCATAAGAAGAAAACATCGAGACACAGAAGTCACACAAACGCCACTGTACGAAAATTCGTCTGCAAATCACACAGGCAAAATCTGTTTGGGGCATTTCTGCTTATCCATGCCAAAAGGCGGCCATTCTTTGGATTTTCCCCGCATGCAATAAAGTGCATTGGTTTCAATCACATGCTTAAAGTCAATCAATCAATACAACAAACGAATAATGCATGCAAATACAACCCTCCTTACTGAACTGTTTATGTTCAATGTTGATATGAACCCATCTAATTCATGCACATGTTTGCTGGTGCGGTCAAATTGATCAACCAATCAGATTGCGCGTATCTATGTAATCGGAAGGTTAAAAATAAACTCTTAACAGGTGCCTGTTTTAACTCTATTTACCAAGCCCAGATACTATTATTTATTCAACATATATGTATTTTGTGAAGTAAAAAATTCAATAATTGAACTCTGTCTATGGGAATAAATTTTTCATTGCAACCAATCGAAGAATTCATTTACTGCGGGAAAGAAGGTCTACCACATTCCCTGAGGTTTGTCAGTAGAAGAGATATAACGTTAAACGTTACATAGACGATATGTGTTCACGATTTCAGGGAGATGGTAACTAACATGTGCGGCAGACAAGCATTGTGTATGATGCTGTAGAATAATTGATCGTGAGGGTCGATAAAGGCAACAGCTTTACTAAAAATAACATTAACGTTTACAACAGACTTGAGAAACATTTTAACACAATGACAGCATTTCTACCACCAAATCTTTTAGCTCTATTTGCAGCACGAGATCCAATACCATACATAACACCACCGGAAAAACTCGGGTTTGAGAAAAGAGGGTTCCTTACGGTGGAGTGGCATCATTACTAAAGGAATTTGAGGTAATCATTGGAAAGGTAGTTTTACAAATTTAGGTGCAGTGTCATTCATGCAGGGTTGGATAAAAAAGTAAAAATTTAAATCTTTAAAAATATACGACTTACAAATTTTCCAAAATGGCGGACACTATAGTTGCCATGTCGCGTATTTGCTCTTAATTTCCCCCGTTGATTGAAGTGTCAAACACTTTCAGTTTGTAATCATCTATATTTTTAAAAATAGCCTGCAACCTACGAATTCCTAAACCCCAACTGCATATCTAAAATTTTGTTTGGTAATCCCTCATTTTCACTTAAGTAATTGTTCCAGAGATGAGAATATATGCAGTTTGTCGTTGATGCTGTCGCTAAATGGACTAAAGTATCAGGGCAGAATAGATGCTTGTGTGTAATAAATAATTCACACGTTCTTCCCGTTAACTTAGCATAATTTGATTTAACCTTTCCACCTAAGAATATAGATTGAACTGTTGGTTATTGTAATCCCAGGTGCTTTATGCCGTATATTTACTACTACAACTAGATCTATCAATCTCATGTCCTACAACGTGCAGATCATATGAAGATGGAGATAACTGAAGATTGTTGTGCGTTTTAGCTGATCCACTAATGTAATGTCAAGCAAACAGCCAAGATCAATGAAACACACACTGCAGCTAATATAATTGCTACCACAAAATGAAGGCATACATACTACATGTATGTCACAATAACAAACTGGCATTGATTTCCAAATACTGTAGTATCAGCTTTGTTTGCATTTTACAGGAGAAGAATCTTGTATGTATACCTTTATTAAATACAAGGGTATATATATGAGGGATGCGAGTCGCATCAGAAACCAAGCGTTTATTTTCATAGAATTGTTATATATATATACTCTAGGGATGTATTTGAGATGGATAGATTTAATCCAGTAGAAACGGCATAACTTATTGATCAATTAGCGGGCTATAGAACTGAATAAAGGGCACAGTGGAGGCATAGATTATCTTTGTTATTAGATTGATGAGGTGAAAAATTACACAATGAAACTATATAAATGGTATGTTAATGAGAAGGCTAGGGATTGGGTGAATCGTATTGTAAGATTTATCTTACCTTTGATTTTGATGGTGAATGAGCAATGGTGTCGTCGATTCATCCTTAGCTTCAGGGCAGTCCTCATTGTTATTGCATTGCTTGTTATTTGAATTTTCATTTCCTTCCTCAATAATGTCTTTATCGGTATTATGATTAAAACGTTCTAGAGCTTCGTTATAGGAGGGTGGGTTGGAATCCGGTGATAACGGTGGTGATATATGGTCCTGTTGTGTTGGTTGTTGTTGATGGAGGTCTTTATGTGTTGAATGTTTATCTGAAGATTTTTGTTGCATTTTGAATATATTTGGAAGACATGTTGATTTACCGCTATCCTCGTTTCCGCCTCCTCCACCGCCTCCTCCTCCCCCTTTAGAGGAATCGGACACAGAACTTGATCTTCCACTGCTGGGTGCAGATTTACTCCTTCGAATCCGTCTGGCAGCTTGGATCCTCTCTAACCGCTGTGATTCAACAGCATCAAGGTCTTTTGGCTGAAAATATATGTCCAAGCGTCAAAAAATAATTCGTAACAAAATGTAAAACCACAGGATTGAGATATTTTTTGTAATATGTTCATTCGTAAAAATCAACTCGTAAGACGGCTTGACATCCTTGTGTGTGTACTGTTCATAATGTTACAAAGAAGCATTATTATTGATCACAGTTTGAAGTAAAGTGAATCTGAAGTAGGGATAGGCCTAATATTCTCCATATCATGAAATGAAAAAAAGCCACAACTTTATGTTATTAAATAAAACAAATTAATTTTAATTATTGAATCATGCTATTTTTGGTCTTTTATCATTTCTATCTAGATATTTTAAAATGAAATAATCAAATTATTGTGACATGTGTTTCAAAAGCACAGTTTCTCTTACAGGCAGCAACAGTGTTATATGAAATAGGTTGAATAATTTGTTTTGGGAGGTTGAGAAAACTGCATGCAATCAAATTTGATGCTGTCTGTATATTTATGGATTTAAATGGTTCTATGTTGTGTGCATCATGTTGGCTGGAAGGCCATCAACCATTGCAATTTTGTTTTGTGATCAATCTTTTGTTTCTCATCCCCCAAATAAAAGAAGAAAAAGTAAACATTTATCTAACATGTTTATCTCTTCTCCTGTATTATAGGAAATTTGAATGTTTGTATATTGACCACTTGCCTATCAAAACCAGTTTTACAGGTTTCCCTGGCGATCCAGTATAGATGGGTCTGACTGTCTGTAAACAACAGAAGGGCGTTATCGACTTATCATTCTCTTCAATTATGACTAATGACCACTACTGGGGTCATTAATGACCAATACAAGTAACTTGTAACATTATCGCCCTCCACTCTCCGTTAATAACATGTTTTGATAATCAAAAGTGTTATATTGTTGCCAGGTATGTTTCCAATTAGGAGGTGGACGACAAGGTGGATGTATCTACAGAATATAATCTGAATCAGATTAATATCTCCTGCACTTATAGCTCCCTACATGTTTCATTAATGACCGACATGCACTGGATAAATACTGGTTAACATTTATGATAAAAAACAGAGTAATATAATGTAGCCCCATAAAAACCTTTACAGATAATTAATTAAAAAATCAGGCCATCTGACCCGATTATTAACACTAATAGTTATATATCAATCAGAAGGAATCTCGACAATATATCGAGAATCCATTATAATTGTTCGTTGATTATATAATAATCATCAGAATTATGATATATATATATTGATACAAACTTTGGAACAATTGATTTACAGGCACTTTGAATTTTATTTATTCACATTTTACTACTACTGCTGTTGCCACAGGTATATAACTATTTCAGTTCCTAAATGTATGAGCTTTTTTTTTAATTTAGCCCCTAACATTTATAAGAGACTTTTATTTTGAGTGTTATGAAACCTACTTATTTTGATTTATTTAGTAACACAAGTGTTATGTTTGAAAAAATGTAGAATTTTTGTTTTCTAAACTCTTTAAAATTAAGAGCAATATCTTGCAAATAGAAACTGTATACTGGTATCAACATTAGAAACGAACAATTTGGTCACATCAGAAATATGTGATTATTTTTTTTATTAGAAATAATGGTTTGATAAATGTGGATATGAGTAGATTGAAATTGTATTTAAATTCTCTATTCTTTGTCACAATTCAGAAAAACTATGTATATGGAATGACTATTGATTTATTATTGTCTACTTTTAGGACCCCAAGGACACACCTCCCCCAACCAGAGTTGAAACTAAAGATGAAAGGAAAGAGAGAAAGGTAAAAATTATTGATTATGTGTGGTACATTACACATACTGTGAATGTATTTATCAAACCAAGTTTTATTAGACACCATAACAAGATTATAAATATATCATTGTCTTGTATTTTGGAAATTTTTAAAATTCTTAATTTATATAGCAATGTCATTCAAAAACTCCATTGCATTATAAAGTATTGTCATTTTAGGGAAAATTCTAAGGTTTTTGAAATACATAATTTTATTTATGGTTTGCATACCACAATAAAAAATTTGCATTTAAAAAACTTTGAATTTTCCCAACCTAAAAGGCATTAGGAAGCAATTAAAATGTAACAAAATCATTGGTAATATATATACACACAGATGACAGTGGATTTAGTCCATATATACACACAGATGACAGTGGATTTAGTCCATATATACACACAGATGACAGTGGATTTAGTCCATATATACACACAGATGACAGTGGATTTATTCTTGTATCCTGATTATTGGTATTTTCAAATTAGATTGAATTGTCTCTCATTACTCATGTCAATTTACCTTTAAATTTTTCGTAGCCTCAAGCACAGCGTTATTCTCATCATTAGTGACTTCATAGATACATGTATTAAGCAAGATTGGTAAAACCATCAGTAGATTCTAGCAAATTTGATGCTTACTTAATGTAGCATTTAGATGCAAATTTAGCCAAAATAAACAGAAATTTCTCTCCAGGGTTTTGTAAAAAAAGGCCTTAAAACACAGGTACATAATTAATAAATCATCGTTTTTGTACTTGTACATGTTAAAGTTTTTTGTATTGAAAAGTTGGATTTTTTGTTGTTGTTTTTTTTTCAAATCCTGAGATCTGTTACATCATATGTTTAATGTTTATGTTCCCGACTTGTTTGACTGCCAACACACTTTTCTATGTATTTCATGCAAATAATATAACTCATTACAAAACTCAGAATATCGTAATCCTTGGTAATTAATTCCAGAAATTTTCACTTAATTAAACATCAAAAAGACTTTACAATACACAAGTTGTCTATACACACAATAATTAAAATTTTTCATACCACCCAAAGCAAGAAATAACTTGCCACCAAAATAACAAAAGGTTTCACTTTATCCAAGAAACAGAGTGGTTTGTTTATACATACCTAGTGTTATTTTAAAAGGGGCCATTTATCCCTTATTTTGCCAAATGATCCCATTTTTAAGGCCTTATTTGGCCATATTTAACATTAGATGAATGCATAAATATTGATGTTACAAAGTTTCACAAGAAAGTTTTTAAAAATAGCCTCCTGAAAAATTATGGCTTGAACACTGCTTTCCACATTTGTTGAAAACACATTTTGTTTAAAAAAAATTTCTATGGCTGCTTGAAGAGGATGCCTGACTTGTGTTAGAAAGGCTGTTTGGGTAGAACTTCCTCATGGTCAGTTTTGTCTTTGGACATTCTTGTATCAAGTGGACCATACCTACACCTGACTTTCTGACTTAATTCATGTTGGATATTTTTGACAGCTGTGAATTCGAATTGATATTAAAATCATTGGCAAAATGGTGTAGGATGTGGTGTAAAATTATGACAGTAACTCTTGAGAAAAAAATTACATTACAAATTTTACATGCTTCCCTTTGGCTTGTTCATTCGTAGATTGTTAATCTGGAACTTACACTGCTGAAAATGTATGAGGAAGTTTGCATTCTGATGAATCTGATATCATGTTGCATTAATATACGCTGATTTTATTCATTGTATTTAATTACGTATTATAACAGTTTTAATTTTACAACAGTAGACAGCGGTTTCAGAGTACAGTTCCTCATCAGTAATGCTTTGACCAATAATATGAAACCAAAATTTAAGAGTTCAGTAACTTCACTGTCTACCGGTAAACAATAATATTGTACCAGTAATACTTGGTATTTATTTATTGAAAATTGACTTATGAATTAAGTCTCGTAAATTATTTAAATTGTAAATTATTTCAACCTAATGACAAAACAAAACAAAAACCAAAAAATCCATTCACTAACGATTTTTGTAGATTTGATTCAATAAAACTTACCTTATCATCATCGCTTATGGCATTAATCATTTTAAATGGAAATATTTCAAATCCCGGTGATTTAAGTTGGTCAGTCGACTAAACTTTTGTTTTTTTAATGACCATACAGTAACTGTATAATAGATGACACAACTACAGAGGATTTAATGGTCGATTTCCAAATAAAAACAAAATGAACTTTTATTTTTCCTCGCATGATGTGTTTTACTGTGCATGGAGGTTGTTATCATACACAATTTGTAGTCATTTTCTACTCTGTTTGACATTTAGATTTTGTTTTATAATATAGACAAATTGGGTTAAATTACAATAATGATGAAATTACAAAGGCGTGATTGGGAACTTTGATTGCTCATATTAACTGATGACATGCATTCTGTTGGATAATTGGGACGGTTCAGGGTTACAACAGTGAATTCTAATTTTATATTTTTCGATAAAAAATGTCAAAACATTTCAGCTAAAAATTGAACTAACAAACTGAACTGCTGTAATGAGAATCAGCATATTTTGAGTTATTGGTGTTTCTAAGTTTTAGTATCAACTTTGCATAAACAACATGGCGTCTGAGGTTTCCTTTCTTGGTTGCCAAACTTGTTAGTCGAACCAGAGAGGTCAAAAATTTGAAAATAATGACTTATCCTGTGATAAATGTTGTCCACAATGTAATGTATTGTCACATGATTTTTCGCATTATAAAAGTTGAAATCAGTCTCACTGTCAATCAGACTCGGGTCAGACTTCAGGGTCCTTGTATTCATGTAATGACCTCATCAGAGGTGATTGAAATTGCCTTTAGATGTACCTCCATTATCAAATTGTAAAAAGTTATGCAGTATTCAATAAGATTAATTGATTTTATTAGCTTCACTTTCAATTCATTGATTGACTTTTAATTAATACAGTCGAAACCACTTAATTGCATATCGGATAATCGCATAAATCGGTTAATCGCATAGGATTTTGAAATCCAAAACCATTTCTTATTTATTCTATTGAAAATTACCCGCATAATTGCATAGCCAAAAATGCCCAACTCCGGTTAATCGCATAGAAAATTTCCCGACCCGATCCCAAAACCCTAGGATTTTAAAAAAAATATCATAATTTTTCTTCAAAATACGATGTGCACTTGATTTCATTTCCAGGTTTTGTGACAAATCCAAGATCGTCACCGTTATCAAGGGAAAGTGTCAAATATGTTTATTATACAGACTTAGAAGAACATTTGTATTTAATGAATAAAATATGTTGTATAAATTGTGTTTACTTGTTTGTGTTTTGTATTTTTTCCTTCTTTCTGAACATATCGCGGTACTCCAGTAAAGCAGTCGCCATTTTGAATATTTTATTGGTTTGTCTCCCTTATCAGGAATTTACTAAAATGTGTATCGCCGATGACACAAAACCTAACAGAACTCACAGGTGTTTAACTTATTTACAATGGGTCATTCCGATTAGCCATTTAGAGCTGTTTGAAGTTTTAATTGTGTAAATATTCCGATACAAACAGTAACTTCAGTGACATATGTCAGTTATAATTTTAATTGTTAAAAAAACAGTGGTAGGTTAAGAAACTGAAACCAATGATAGTAAAGTAAACATCGGGGATTATTCTATGATCACAGGAGACAACACTTTGATTCTTAAAATAACAACGATTGGAATAAAAACTGCAATTAAAATTAGAAAAAGTTCTAATGTTGTTAATCACGATCTTTGATGGTGATCCGAAAAAAAAGAAACTAACAAAAAGTTCAGTTACTTCACCAATAGACGGAATTTATTTTCATGGAATTTTTCCTAAGTTTCTTATTTTACAACTTAAAAATTATTATAGCTTAATAAAATTATTAAAAAAATATCGTTTTAATAACTTGATGTAGATGCCGTTTTATTTACACATTATCGAGCACATGTTACACTTCTTAGTAATACTATCAAACCGGAAGTTATCAAGTTTTTGTATTCTATTCAACTCGTGGCTAAAAAACAACAACAACAAACACTTTTTAAATTATTTTATTCTCGGGATTATCATCTTTCTTTTTGTTTAAAACAAGAAGTGTAGACATGTTACTTATTCTGAAATTATTTACAAGTACAATGTACTTTATGACAACTGTAGATGTAGACCCCCCCAGCATGCGTCTCGAGTCCCGACATCGGATATTCTTGCTTATCGGTTAATCGCATAGAATTTTGAATCACGGAGCCTATGCGATTAACCGGGTTCGACTGTACATTTGTTATGATGTAACTAAAGCTTTATACAGTTAGAAGCTTACCAGTAATCCATGGATTGGTTTTTAAATTTCCTATTTTATTTGATATATTGCACTACATGGTGCTGTCTAGATACATTATGCACTTATAATACTGTAAATCAGGGAAAATTTTCATGGCATCTTATTTTCGTGAGAATTGTCATTTCAAGATAGAATTTGCATACTATGATAATGGTCATTGCAAATGCAATTGAATTACAGTCTTGTCTGTCTTAAAGACCACCTCTATATAAGGGTCATCTGCTTTGTGAGACCAGTAGAATTGTATCCCAATTGTTCATTTCATATCATTTGAACCTATATATAATGGCCACCTGCCCATAAAGATCACTTTTACTGGTTCCCTGGGGTGCCCTTTATAGACAGGTGTTTGACTGTATACCAAAATAAAATAATTGTTAGTCTTATTTTTGTGGATTTTTACTTTCATGAATTTGTGTGGAAAAAACCACAAAATGTTACTGATTTCAATAGTGACTACAGTAGAAATTGTCCTCTATTTTGATCAATAGCTTCCTGACAGATTCAGACAGATTACACCATCAGACTAATTTGGGATTAAACACTTGACACAATCACATCAACTTGATAAAATTAGAATATTAGATTAACACTGCTATTTCAGATTTGTGAAGTTGTGAAATGTACACTCTGTCTGTCTTTAGGGCATCTTTGCTTTGCTTTCAAAGGTACTATTAATTTTAGTACCATTTTTCTTCGGGTATTAAAAACTTTCTTCAGTAGAATGTGTAACAAATTACACAAGGAAGACTTGTGCACAATTCAGCCGTGGGTCAAATCACATGGGATTAGTCTGGTATGATCTGACTTGTATCAACACACCATGGTGCATTTGTACCGTGATGGGGTTCTGTCTGCACCGCAGTGGGATAGAATCAGAAATAAACATCCTCTGGATACTTTGTGTAATTTTAAAGGTCTTCGAGTGACATGTTCGTCTACTGGTTAATTTTTTCACATTTCATTATATTGTACAACACATTACAGAATAATAATGTACTGATATTTCTTAAAAACATCTGAACTAAATAAGTATCATTGTACATTCAAATATTTAAAAATGCTTTTAAAAATAGAATCAAATATAAAAAAATAAATCACACACACCTCTTCAAGGTCGAGTATACTGCTGACTGGAATGTCATTTCTTTCTATATAGTCTACCATATTACTGCTATAGATTTAAACAGGTTGTAAATATTGAATTAATATTCACAATTGTTGAATGGTATTGTAAAATATTATAAATCACACATCAATCACCAATTTAGACTTTATACCATTTAGATATTATATTAAACTTGTTATTGTACAGGTGTGCAGTCAGGTGTAAAAGAAGCCACAATTCATTAAAACCATTTCTTTTAACTTAAAGGATTTGATTTAAGGTAGTTAAAAATGTCTTTGAATAACAAAAGGCTGGTAAAATGTGAGAATATTCTTATTATCAGGTATAATTATAGAGTATACGGGTTCGCATGTCTTATGACTTCATAAGGTAAACTTTGTCCACAGATCTGGCTTTTCTTAAGTAAATAAATTTTTTTGATGTCTTACCTGTCTATATTTTTGTGTATTGCCTATTTTTGTAATATCCATTATGTAAAAAGAAGAATGACGTTTTTATAAATGGTTTTTTATAAATAAAATAAATCCAGGAAATCATTGACGCAAAAAAGAAACTTAAGATTTGGGTATACCTGAAAGATGACTTATATTGATAAAATGTATACAGGTTTTTGATTAAAGATGTTTTTTCCCTTTAAAAAGTCATCTAACCAGTATTTTTGGTTTTTGTGTAATTTTAAAATCATTGACCCACTTCCAGGTTGTTCACAGCTCAAACTCATTCATGTTTTGTAACATAATGAGAATTTTTTTGATAGTTGTGTTTAAAAAAAAACCTAGGGTTTAAAATTCAGGTTGTACTCAATATTCATCAATTAGATTTTAAATATTTCTGATAAAGATTACACTTTCACACTGGTTTTAATGAAGCCAGCAAAGCAACAAAAATCTGCTACTTTCATGAATTTGGATAACGTTTGTTGCCTACTTCCACTAAGTTTACATTTTGTGAATATGTTTTACAAAACATACATGTATACTCCATACTTGCTGTCTACTGTAAGAGTGAGTGAGTAATGGTCTACTTTAAGAAATTGCCTTCTACTTGAAAATTTACTGAAATGACTGCTTTCATACATATATACAAACACATTACTTTTTACTGCAAGTATAATCTCCTCTAAGATAGTGATAATAAAAAAGATGACAATATTTTACCAGAGCACCTGCTTGGTCTCATCTTGGCTACTAATTAGAGGTAATTATGTTGTTTTTTAGATTAAATACAAATTATAGGATATCTGAAATGAAATATTGGTTGTTTGCATGCCATAGCCTTATCTGTCTTTTTGATAAACATGTCGATGTTAATGACTTTTAGAACATTAAAAGGTAAAAATTTGGAATTTTGCAATTGTTGCTCAAATATATCTGATCTAGGTCATAAGATGTAGGTCACAATAACCTTACATATTTTGCTTTGGAAAATCATTCATACTAGTATAATTTCAGTTGGAACATATGGTAAATTACTTCCTATGATGAAGAACATAATTTGGAGCCCATAAATAGTTTAAACATAATAAATTGTAATAACTTTTTCTTTTTTTCAGAGAAAAGAGAGAGCTGAACAGATTGCTTACAAGTTAGAACAAGATCTTGCTTTGTGTAAGTACAATATACAGGTATAGTAAACATTTATCCAGGTAAAACAGGTGTCACTACACAGGTGTCATTTTAAAGGTAATACAGGTGTCATAAAGGTGATCAAACAGCATCATCCCATTTGGAAATCATAATTTGGTCCAACATTTCGTAAATGGTAAGCATTGCAACGATTACTAAATTAGTGTATCATATTCAAAGTAGGAATAGAATTCATGCCATTGATTCAAACGTAGAAAGGAATTAGCAGGCAATCAAAGCTAGCACCCTACTACCGGTAGTTTACACACTGATGAAAATTACCTTCATTCATGTCACCAGCATTTAATTGTGCTGCTTAAAATTAATTGCTACAAAAACCTTTAGCTACTAATTAAAAATTGTGTAAATGTGATAAAATCAGTGATTTGAACATATTTTCTTTCATAAGCAATTTAATTGGCTTTTCATTTCATTACTCTCTTTTTTTCTTCGGGATTATTAGAGCCTCGTAAATCTAACTTCAACCTTACAACATTTAATCTACTGGTATATATACAATCTCATCAACATGTGTGTGTGTGTGTGTGTGTTACATGGCTTGATTTTGTTATTTTTGAGTTGTCGCATGTCGGTTTCATTGGTGGCTAATGTGTGCATCAAGTCTTGAAATGGGAATGTTTGATTCTGGGTATTAATTGTTTGACCAGGTACTAGAAATGGCTGTCATGTTTGCCGTTATATTGTAATCTTGTTATATATATCGCCTTATCAGTATCGATGTTTCTCAATCAAAAATATAAGATAACCAACAAGCTCATCAATCAGGCCGTATTTCAGCTAATAACAGGGTTTTATAACTCTTTATTGATTCAATCACAACTTTCCCGTTACTTTCTGTTTTTCTTATCTTTTCGAGAAAATTGCCGATTAGCTTGTTAGAAGTTGGAAAGAAAAATAAGACTTGATTCTTACGACACATTGATCTTCAAGCTCTAATTTCTTTTTTTACTGCTTCGTGAGATAGATTATACTCAACTTAGCTACAATAAACTGATTAACCTGTTGGGATCTATTAATAACACTTTTGTGGTTTTATTTAAAATCCTCTAGCCATATTTTGCATTTTTTCCTGTTGATCAGAAACACGAGTTGTCTTAGATTAACTACAAGTTATTTCATATTGTCACGTTTATTTGATGTAATTGGTAAATTTTCTTGATCTCTCCGCCGACAGTGTTGACTACTTATTGATTTTATCCCCCTTTTTCAAGGAGTATAAATAAATCTTTTATCTGACTACTGACAAATGAAGGGTGTATTTTTATTGGCATTTATTGGATGTCATGTTGACTTCCAATGATTGTATGCAAGAGTTTAACACTCCTGTTTGGTGTGTTAGCTTGTTACATTAACCCCGTCTTGTCTTGATAACAAGTTTTATCATTTTCGTTTCAGCAATTCTAAAGCTAAAACCTTGCAGTATAGAAATTTTTTTTTAAAGCTTGACTATTGGTTTGTTTTGACAATGAATGATGAGAGACCAATTGATCTGTCTCAAATTCTAAGAGTAGTTTGTATTACTGTTTTAATTGAATTGATGCGTTATGATGTATTGGATTTTATATGATCACCATGTGTACTGTGTATCATTATCATCCGGTGTGTGTGCTCTATCTGACAGTCTGCGGGGGAGTATCTATAGAGATTTAAATAAAATCACAGGTCTCTTGACAATATTCATGCTGAGTTTAAAATTACGTAACATATCCAATATTTTACTTCTGAAATTCTAATATATTGAATTTACAAATTTTATAAATTGTTAATGGACAGAAATTCTTCTCCTGTTCATATTTAATTAATATTTTTGTTTCCCAAGCATATTCATAAACTATTTTCCACTTTTCTGAAAATATTCTTGTTTAAAGATTTACAGTTTTTGATAAAATTAAACATGTACAACAAATAAATGTCAATAAAGTTTGGTTTTCATTTACTAATTCATGACAAGAGCATAAGTTCCTCCAGAAATTGAAAATATTACACTAGAATGCTACTGCTGGCTTGATACTTGTGTCAGACTTATGTCGGCTTAAGTTTTCATTAGAATTTAAAGTAGCAGCAGTGATTTTGTTTACCTAAAATTATGACCAATTAAAGTTAGTTTCCCCTGGTGAAAAATGGCCAAAATTTCCCAATTGACCACTAAAATTCCCAAAACAATAGTGATATATTAGCAAATTAAATCTATTCGTCCTTACCCACAATACTTTTCACAATATAATATATATGTAATGAGGATCTTAAGCTATTGTGAGCACGTCTTTATGCAGTTTGCTGTATTTCAGAACTTCAGATTCCCCCAATTTAAAAGGCAGAAGGTAGTTTTAAAAATTGTTACAAAATCACTGAGCAGACTGAGTTGAAAAAGTAGCCTACTTGATAATTCATATTCATGCACAGTGCATGCCTCGTGAGGAAGAGATGTTTCCCCACCACGCTTCAAATTTTCGTGAAGATCTATAGTAATATTAAATAATAATTAAATTGTTTCTAACATTTATAAAACAGAATTAAAAATTTGCAGTTAAAGGAAAGTAAAAGTATTTGTTGTGTTCTGTCCAAAACTGAAAAAAATAGTGGATGGTTATCATTGGTCCATTGGCTTTTACTGAAACCACTTCAGTACAGTAAAAAACATTGCTAACGTGCCTCTATTAATTCTTTCTCTCACAGAATGAACAGTTTTCAACTTCTCTCTATAACGTTTATATCTTTATTCTTTAATAATTAAATATTAATTTTGATATACTTAATAGAAGCTGACTTGTTAATTTGTTCTGTGTTAAAGATGTAATATATGACAGACAATTAAAATTGATTAATGAGAATATTATCATCATAATTACATCATAATCATCACTATCATCATAATCATTTTCATCGTCGTCGACAACCTGTTGATCTTATTTGATAATCTTATTTTTTATTGTTATATATCATCGATGATACTGTTTTATGTAGTAAAACCTGCCTAAAGGCCATCTCTATATCAGGGCCACCTGCTTTTAATTTAAGGCCAGTTAAAATTTTATCCTGTTTTCTCTTTATTGTTATCATTTGTGTATAAGGGCCACCTGTCCATAAAGACCACTTATACTGATTCACTTGGATGGCCTTTAGACAGGTTTGACTATATAAAGCAATATTTCAATATTTAATTCTTCAGCATCATTTAAATGTGTTTCTCAGGAATGAAACTTAGGGCCTCACATGCCTTTAAGACTTGTATCTAAATGTTAAGTAAATTGAAAAGAAAATGAATAGAGAAAAACAAAAAACCTGACAGTCCAGGCCTAAATTTAATTCTTTGGGTTACTGGATGCCTGCGCAAGTCCATTGTAAAAAGTATATATTTTATTATGATTATGTAAAATAAAAAGTAATATTTAAATATTAAGGCACTGAGTTTCCTCTTTACAGTTAAGTCACAGACAAAGCAAACAACAGCCACTTGGACAGTCCATCATTTTTTGGGAAGAACTGGTTACATTTACAACAGTCTCCTAATAAATATCACTCAATAGAAAATGTTGAAACTCCCAAAACAAGTTGAAAATTTTCCATCACTGTCTGAGTATTGAGATTTCTGAATTAATTTCAATAAAGTGCATGGTGATGCATGTTAATAAAGCTTTTACATAAATCAATGTTTCACAAAGGTATATATGAAATAATATAGTTATCTGATCAATGACAAACATGCCATTCACTAGCAAATGATTATTACTCAAAACTATGTTTATTAATGCTAACAGGTGCCTTAAATAAAGATTATCCTGTCGTAAGAATTATTTTCTTGAAAATATTTACACATTTCGAAGAAAACATTTACACATTTCAATGAAAACATTTACACATTTCTTCAATGAAAATATTTACACATTTCGAAAAAAGTAATCTCTAGATTTATTTATTCAAATGACGGATTTAAATTGCAAAAAAAATTAAAAGATTACAAAGGCTATCAATATTGTTTTGATACACCTGTACAGGTATATTCAGATGCAAATAAAGCATGTCAGTAAGGTGTTAGAAACACATGGCAAGGTTACAAAGCTAATATGTAATTGTATTGCAAGGTGTATAGAAATTTCAATTATCATACGACAACGGCATTGTTTGACTTGTTATGATAATTAGACGTCAATGTCAATTATTTAGGAAATTTTTATGGATTGAAAAAAAAAGAATTGTATAATTTATCATCATTATTACTAGCGTGTAAGGGTCTCTATTTAATTGGTTCGTCACATCTAATAACGATTGATTTTCTTCTCTCTTCTGATAAATTTATAAAGAATAATAAGATTTGTTACCTGTGCTTGTGTCTGGGCGTTTACAGCATTCCCACCTGTAGGACTCAGAGTAGCGACAGATGACGGCGATTTTGCTGGCGAGGATTGCCATATCTTACTTTTCCCTCTCAGCGATAGATGCATTTCTGCAAGAGTACTGATTAATTTACCAGTTTTATACGATGATGCGTTTTAATAAAACATTTATCTTTAAAGGGGATATTTACTGGTGAATCTATTGATTAGAATGTGGTGGAGATCAACTGAGTTTTCCTATATGTAACGTGCATGATGTCTGCCACTATCTTGGTAATAATAAATAAAATCGATTCGATGCCCACAAACCTTTCTTTATTATAAAAATGTTACCTGTGTTTTTTATTTAAGCCAATCTAATTAGCTGTTCAGTAGGTTAGACCTTTTGCATCAGTACCTATCCAATATTCTAATTTTGTTCACAGTCATCGACTCGGAGCGAGCTGTATCCGATCACCGTCCAGACCAGACGGGTTTCTTGTTTCTGTTACGTAAAACAGTTGTGGAATTGTTTAGTATTAATGAAATTGAACCTGTATGTTAGTGTGGTGTGCAGTGATGTTATGTAATCATTTGTTGGCCGTTTTGTACATGCATCTCGGATCAACAAGTTATTGGAATTTTTTTTCTTGCCTCTATGTTGTTTTGTGGTTAACCTTTTAAATAATTAATTTCATTGCCATTTGCTTCTAGAATCATAATTGATTTGCATGAGTTAAGATAAATTTTAATTTGAAAAAAAAAAAAAAAAAAAAAAAAAATTATTAAAAATTAATTTTTAAAGAAAAATAGTTTTAAAAAAGATAAAAAATTTAATCAGGACAGAAGTCTTGAATCTCAAATATTTATATTGATAAAAAAAAAAAAAAAAAAAAAAAAAAAAAACAAAAACCACCTTAATTTTCTAATAGATAAATACATAACCCCAGTAGATAAAATACTGGTAACTCAAATAGATGGAAAAAAAAGTATGGGGGAACAACTCCAAAAGAAAAAAAATTAACCAAAGGAAGGTTGGCATTTGACCAAAATCAATGAATGTTTGATAAAAAATCAATAATGAAGCACAAATTGTATATATTGATGGAGATGTACAGGTAGATGCTTAATATTGGATTAATATAAATTGCTGCAGTAGTAGAAATGTTCGGTATATTGAATAGTAAAAACTAATCAAATTATATTAAAAGCAAAAACCTCAACTCTGTCAATCTAACATCAATTTTTTGTTCAATTTTGATTGATTTCATTTGAAATTTGCAATCCATGTTTGAATCACTGATTAAATTTTTGTTTTACCCACAATACAGTGTAGCTACTGAAATGTCTAACCTATTAAGATGCTGCCCATTGATTAACATTTTGTAATGATCCCGCTTATTAAATTTTAGTAAGAAACTAATGAAAAGTTACTTTTTTCACACTATACAAATGTTACCATTTTTGTTGCCCCCTTAGCCTACAATCTTTTGCAGATTGTGTTGCCCTGTTTGCTGCCCACCAAACATTGTATCATTTTCAAATATTGCCCACTGAACTTTCCACCATATTCAGAATTTTATGCAAAAGTTATTTCTACCATGGACAAAATGATTCCTGCTGAATTGTCAATCATCTCCATAAATTTCTTTCTACACTATGCAACATGTAGTTGCCTACTACATTTTCATGTGCAAACAAATTCCCTTTAGGATTAAGATTAACAGGTGCCAATGGCTCCTAAAAATAAGTCAATGCCTTAAATTTTACAAGTTTTAACTCTATTATAGTTACAACTTCTGTCCTAAAGTGACCCGTCCTGAATTTCAAATAATTGATCTTTGAAGTAAACTTGTTCCCCAACTTCAAATACCGTAATAAAGCTTTCTGAAGTGACCTTGGTCTCCAAATTCAAATAATAAAGCTTTTTGAAGTGACCTTGGTCCCCAACTTTAAATAATTGAGCTCTTCTTACGAAATTGCATCTTGAATGTTATATTGTACCATTGCAGCATGTCTTTGAATATGAGGTTATACAGTCAAATAATAGTGTGTATACAGATTGTTTTAATGTTTTACTGTTTTCTATATACTATATAGATATATATCTATAGTCAGGGCACCTGTTACTCATTTGCAACATAGGTATGATGTAAGCAGCCAGATCTAGTAAATAAAGTGTATACTCTCTGGTAGTAAGTTATTATGAGGAAAATGTTGATCATTTAGCATCTTTATTAGATGTAAATTATTTCCGATTTTATGTGTGTATTCTCTGTGTAGTAAGAAATAAAAGTTTGTCGTAAAACAGACTTTACTACCGGTAGAATAAATTACTGTAGCTTCAATAACAAAATTTTGTATTTGCTAGGAAAAATAAAATTTCTCAGATTCAAATTTATAATTTTGATACCGGTAAATACATTTTTATTAAAGTTATCATTAAACAGTTTTAATAAATATTTTGTAAAAAAAAAAAAAAACAATTATTATTTTTGAGAATAATTGTGATGCAAGTTTAATAAATTTTTCCCATGTTATAGTTTGCAGAGAAAATGGATGAAAATGTATGAGTAATGTAAATAAAATGATGAAAAATGAAAAATAGAGGAAAAATGAAAAATAGAAATTCCGAAATACAAGTTTATACTTGGATAAAGACTATTAAATTAGTTTTAGCATAGTATAGAATATAGATCTATATATGTATAAATTGATTGCTATATATACATGTCACTATTGATTTCAGGATAAGATAGTTTAGGTAAACCCAATCAAATATTGAAACATTACACATGGATTAAAAAGCAACATAAATCAGAATTCTGAACATGTAAACATTAATGTGATTGATCTTACTAGAGTAGATTATTAATTTATGTGATAATGACTGAGCGGATGTATTATTCAGCATCTACTAGGAAAAATGTGATATTAATGCAATCCCTCTTTGATCTCCCTCGTCACTTCTTAATATGCAACAGGGAAACAATATCGGCATTGTAAATTCATTTTATGGTACCCTCACCCCACCCCCGCCCAATCCCACCCTGCCATTAACTACTATTTTGCATCTACAACAGAAACAAATTTCGAAGGTCATCACTGTCTTATAAACCTGATCTCATTATTTGATATCTATGAGGGAAAAATATTGACATTGAACCTCCATTCTGCTGTCCTTAAATTGTTATTTAAAATCCATGAGGGAAAAAAAATCAACATTGAACCTCCTTTCTGGTACCCCCACCTCATTATTTAACCTATCTATTAATGGATGCCCTGTATCCCAGAATGACGTCATTGGTTGTCATGGTAATCATTAAACAAGAGAGAAAATGGTTCCATAAAGCTTGCATGCTGTCCCATCATATTATCTATATTGTGGATCTTACTCTATCTTTGTATCAGCAGTCAATTAGTCTTAATATGTATACAGTAACAAACACATGTATGAATTTGAAAGACAGAAAAAAGGGAAAATTGACAGAAATTTTAGTGTTCTTTTATGCAACATTTTTTGGCATTTGATCCACTATAGTATACTATCTAGTTAGTTTGTTTCCCGGTGATTAGGTGAAAATTGACCTTTTAATTTGACCCCTGTGACTGATGTAGATTCCTTTCGCAGGAATTACTGGTATTTCTTCCCAGCATCAGTAAATGATCTCTGATGTCATAGACAAAAATAGAAACCTGCTCTGCTGGCCAATAGACGATGGATAGATAGACAAAAGATAGATGGATAGATAGATAGTTGGACAGTGGGTTTTTTGTTGAGGGATATTATAGTAGTATTGTTATATTGTATTTGGTATTGATCTGAGCTTGTTTAACCAATAATAAAGTTCTATCTGACATGGGTATTGATCCCCTGGTTATATATACAGATATATATGTATGTGTGTGTGTATCAATTGCATTTCTGATCACTATTACCAGTAGTGTATGGAGCTAACAAATTTACTTTCATTTTAAGTAAATTTGCAGAGAGACAGTAGTAACCAAGATATTTGTAGTAGCCTAAGTAGGATCTAGTTTTAAGTTTGCATTGCCATTAGCTCTTGTCTTTGTGAATTTTCAACCCTGTAACTTTCGAAGTAATTATACCATTAATTTGGTTGATTAAACTTGGTTTTATGCCCCAGTCAAGAATATTTCACTTCTATTGAGATGTTAAAGCTGAAATGACAGAAATTTGTTAAGAATTTTTATTTTCCTTTGCATTGTGCTCAGGGCAATGTGTCGGGAGGGTTTTTAGCATGCCAGGCCTATCTGATCACAAAGTTTAGTGACACAGTTCAGTAAAGATGATTTTTTTTTTTTTTTTTTTTTTTTTTTGAAAAATTTAGAAAACTTATGTAATATAGACAGAAATGCTAACATGGAGAGAGAGAGAGAGAGAGAGAGAGAAGCAGAAATAGATGAGACATTTATAGTTATCTGGCAGTTAGGTAGACACATGACATAGTATTGTATCTGTGTTGTAGTTAGTGTTAGTTATTGGCATACATATAGTACCTACATATTATACATAATTGTACTAATAATCCAATGTAAGTACCAAAAATACAGTAACTGAACTCTCCAAGGTAGCTTGGTAGTTACCAACATATTTATATAACTTGGCACAGAACTGTTACTCCAAAAATGATGACACATATGTGTACAGACATACAAACATACACACACACAAACACACATAGTGATATACATACAAACACATGCTCTCTTGGGCACAGAGACATACACATAGAAATTCCCTTGAAATTTCAGTGGGTAACCTTCTTTCCAATTCTGTGAAAAATACTTTTAAGTATTCAAAAATTGTCACAATTTGGTTATTTATAGAAATCCACTGGTATACTTGTACAATTACAAAAAACTAAGTTATGTGTAAGAATATGAAATGGAATTAAGACAATTTGCTGAGTAATTCTGAGTTACCTAAATGACCTGAAGGTTTGGTAATCTTTCTTACAATGTCTGAAGATCATATTAAAAGATTTCTATATACCTGGCCTACTCATTTTATACCTGTAGTAATTAATGATTAAAAATTGTTTAAAACATTGTAAACATGTAAGTATTACTGGTATTAACAATGAAAGTTGTTAAATAGTGTATCATTATATATATACATATATAGGATATATAATATGCAGTGTGTTATAAGGGCATTAAGAGCTCATAATTTAGAATTGGCTGATATTGAACTTACAATACCTGTAATCACAGCTTTTAATGTCTTGTTAGTAAACCAACGCCAGGTATTTATCAGGTGATCAGGTTTAAGTTCGCATTAAAAGAAAAAAGTAAATAATACACATAACATTTTCCTATTGTACAGTGGATCAGCTGTTTGTATTAACAAAAGAGGGCAAAAAGAAGGATATTTTTTGATTACTTTTTGTTTTCGTATTGAAATTAAAAATCATTGAAATTTCAGACTTGCCAAGTATTACAAGTTATTTGTCCTAAAACTAGAGCATTTGGCAGAACCAAACATTTTGTTTCAAATCAATTCCCACACGAGAAATATTTTACACTGTCAATGCCATTTGTCATACAGTCCATCTTATAGAAACATATTTTTAAAAGTGGTGCACAGATTGCACTCATTGTGATTGACTGAAAACCATCCAATATACAGCGGTTTCCTTAAGAACCGACAACAGGCAGTTTTGACCACCTAAAGCTCAAAATTAGCCTGTTAGAATTCATAAAATTGCCTGCAGAAGACCTGAATATTATTTTCGGCCTATGCCACCCGTTGACCCCTGTCTTGATAGATAGTCAATCTACCTCCTGCTACAAATTTTAGGCAATCACAATATAGTTAAAAGATAAAAACTACATGCTATATATACATGTACTTGTCATTTAACAACAAATTGTAACATAGAATGAAACCCTGGACATTTCACACACTAGTTTTTCTGTAGCCTTGTGTGTAGTAAACGCCAGGAACATTAAATACTTTGGTAAAAGTACTCTGGTTACTAACAAAAAGTACCCCAGAGCTCCAGAATCAAAGTACAATACTGACAGTAAAAAAAGTTAAATACCAAGACACTACCAATACACTACCCCAGAATTTCTTAATTAAGGTACAATACTGACAGTAAAACAATGTCACATAAAGTAGAAAACAGACACAAATACAGCTATTTTAAACATTTAGAAACCCAGGAAATACTTGCCATACTACTATAGTTACCTATATATTCAAAAATTTGAAACTTAGGTCAGTCAACTCTAATACCAAAAAGTACCCCAGCACCTCAGAAACTGATGTGACTAGTATCATGGTGAATTTCAATAAATAAAAAAAACCTTATAAATACATGCCTACTATTCAGAACTGCTGCAGTTATGAGGTATCTATGTTCTCAAAAGTGTAAAACTTTTAGTTTGGTAAAAACACCAGAATTTCAAGGTTTGTAGGTCTTAATCAGTGTTTTCTTCAAGAGCTGGCAACAGACACATTTGACTGCTTAAAACTCTAAATCGGCTGGTTAGAATTTATAAAATTGCCTTCAGAAGACATGAAAATTGTTTTCGGCCTAGGTGCCCTCCTTTGACCCCTGGGCTGTTAGATTAGTCAATCTACCTCCTGGTACTAATTTTAGGGAAATCCCTGCTTGATACCGTAACAAGAAAAAAAAATTAAATAAACTAAAAAAAAAAAACCTACTTACCAGGCTACTACTTCCTCTACCTACTACTTTACTACCTGTGTACTCAAAAACTTGTGACAGTAGAGAACATTACATAAGTTAGTTTGACAGTAATATAATAAAAACTTGATACAATTCCAGAAGTGATTGTAGGCATATACATAGAGAATCTAGGGTATTTCAGGATTAATACTAGTACTACCATTTATTATATATACATGTAAACTTTGATTTATGTCCAATTTTAATTGAATGAAAGGTAGTTTAGAACAGGTAAAATTTTCTGATCGGCCCTGATACTTATAATATGTCTTTAGGTCTAATAGTTTTGAATCGCAACACTGTGAGTAATCTTAAGGGCCGTTAGTACACTTGTACAGTCAACCTGTCTATAAAGGCTAGCCAAGGGAACCAGTAAAAGTGAAAAAAGTAAAAGTAAAAGTGACCTTTACAGGCAGGTGGTCTTTATATACAGGTTCAAATAACATGAATAAAGAACAATTGGGATACAATTCTACTGGCCTTTATATGCAAGTGTCTCTTATATAGAGGTGGCTTTTAAGGCAGGTTGGACTGTACTGTAATGGATCTTGCCAGTGTACCACATGATCAAAACCCCTTAGCATTTGTGCGGAACATTTTGGTGCACTGGCAAACCCCATGGCTTCAAACTTGAATACTATTAAGTCTAGGAAAATTTTGCATCTGTTTTCACTTAAATTTTGCAAAAGTGAAAAGTAAAAAATTTGTGAATATTTCATTTTGATGTAAGTCACATGCATTGGCATTGACCATTTTCCAAGTCATTTCTGACATCAGGGAAATAAAAAGTAGATGCATATCTTGAAATTCTGATTCTCAGGAATTTCCTTATTTATTGTACTTATAAAGACAGAAGAGTTTCACAGCCTTCAAATCATGTATAAGCTTGTATGTGCAATATATCTGCTAAATTTTACCAAAATCAAATCTTGTATATTTAGACAAAGCGCTATACCAGTAATCATTGTAGATGAAAAAAGTTTATAAGTGTATTGAATGGCCTTAATTCTAAGTCTATGACTTTGTTAATCGTTAAATTAAAATGTTAATTTTAAGTTTGTATTGTAATCATTTTTAATTAAAATGTTAATTTTAAGTTTGTGTTGTATTTAATCAGAAAAATAAATCATTTATTTTGAATAAATTAAACTTATCAATACTATAAGTAAGTAATCTTTATTCATGATAAATTATAAATCATTCTATACTCTTTAGAATCAGTAATTTCTTAAAACCCAATAAGTTGATAAGTTTCCACCCTGTTATTAAATGGCAAACCGTATGTAAATCTATTTCATATTGTAATACAACTTGGTAAAGAATATGTTTGTGTCTGGGTAAAGAGTATATAACAAAAATGATGAGATACACCCTGTATGCAGTGTACGTCACAAACTAGAAATCAATGAGATGATGGCCTGAAGGATGTTGAACTTTAAAAATGAAGTGCGTCAGGATAAAAACTTGAATGAAAAAATTCGGATACTTTTGTTTCATCCTTTTTACATGCCATTATAACATATAGCTTCATAATCCCAAATGATTGTTTGTAATCAATAGATCCCTAGAATTGTTTGATTATATTCAAAAAGCAATCTCTTGACAATAAGTATGTTAGACAAAACTTTTTTGTTCCAATTAAAACGTAAAATATATTTTAGTAACAAATTTCCTGAAACAAATAGCCTTTTAATTAAATTAATGAAAACCTACACCCCAGAAAAGCTAAAACCCAACAGGACTCTTTTAAGTTCACATATTTGGGCTCTGTTGAAAATCTGGAGGTTTCTGGTCATCAGACATTTATTGTGAAGAGGGAGTCTGACAATGCTAGTATCCATGTTCTGTTTAGCATGATGTCATTTTGTTCTTAATCATGTAACATGTACAAAGGGGAATTATCAATACAAATTGTAACAATTCTTACACAGACTCTTCCTGGGATTAGTACCTGTAAGGTAATCATGTCAACTTCATTGTACAGAACTGTATTGTAAGTGTGTACACTTGTACAACATATTTATAGACCATTTTATTTTAAAAAAATGAAATACTGGTTTGCATGTTTTAACCACTTACTTTATATAAAGCCTTTGACAGAACAAATGAACATGACACTTGTTTTCAAATATACATAGTGAAATTCCAATAACTCCAAAGTGCATACATTGAATTCTGATTTTTGACCAATTACTAACAGTCATTAACATGGAATGGATAAAGTTTCAAATTAGAACAACCGAAAAAGTTTTTTTTCTGAAGTTATCTAGGCATTGAAAATATTGATGTTACTGATGTTCTATATTAGAGGCAATGAAACTTAAATTTGAGTTCCAAAGCAATGTGTTTGTACCATTGTGTAAATTCTGTATATTTACGGGGCATCTGCTAAAATGTTCCATCATATATATTTCATTTATGATATATTTATAATTCTAGAATTTCTTGACTTGCATTTAATGTTGATATTTATATATTACAGGGGATCCAACAAACACTCTGAGTGGCACCAGTGACCCTTACAAGACATTATTTGTGGCTAGAATCGTAAGTACACCTTTAGCAATCGCTGTTGTAAAGTGACTATAAACCTTGTAACCTTTTGCTGCTTAAAAAGTGGTGAAATGTTACAAGTACTTCTAGGACATATTAGGAATATTTAAAGGAAGAAATTTTGAAAAACATTACTGAACAAATTTGTGAAATATTGGAACCTGCATCTTTGAATCACCCATACATGTATATATGTTCAACTACTTCCAAGAGGCCAGCTACAAGTCTTCTATCAGTGGTCTTTGTAGATAGGAGAACAAGTTTTCTATTATTGCAAAACATTGTGTTCTAAAAGCTATGTCTTTAAGTCATTGTTCAAAATGAAATGCCTTTGCCTTTTTTTGTCAACTACATGGATGCATTTAAAATTTTCCTCAATCTAGATGAATTTCTTCCTTGAGATATTCCTGGTAAGTACATGGTGCAATAGATGTTGTTTATTTTGTTTTCTTTTGGCTTTGTATTATGAATTGGTCAAACGATGAACTAAGAAACATAAATCATGAAAAATAAACAAAAAAACTATGAAGATGGTGACTACAAGATAAAACAGAATATTGGTTCTAATGAAACATGAAGATTAAGGTTTGTTTTTGCCAATCGGGTACAACACACATTTATTCACGAGGTAATTACCAGTTCCTGATGCAAGACGATCATGGGCAATTATGGGTTCCTGATGCAAGACGGCCATAGGCAATTACCTTTTCCCGATACAAGACGGCCATAGGCAATTACCAGTTCCTAATACAAGATGACCATTGCCAGGACTACTGATCCCAAATACCAGAATGCATCCACAAAGGCACAGAAAATAACATTTTACCAGTATAAACCACACTGGCTTTACAAAGACGTAAAAAGAGAACTTTTAAGTACCATGTCCATCCTCCAAAAATTTTCATATATATCATATACATTTATGTTGACGTATTGATAAGATTTGACTGATATACATGTACAGATAGACTGAAAACAACTAGAATGACATGTATTCTAATTGTGTTCAACACTGGTATAATTTCTGTGTCATTTATTTTGAGGTTTGAAGCAACAAATGCTCTAAAACAAGTCATTTAGATATGGTAAGGGAAATAACCCTTTCTTATCTGCTGATTGACAAATTTCAAAAGTTGCATGTTTTCATTTGAGGTAGCCAAAATTTGCATTGTTTGTTAACTTCTGAGAAGTTCTTTCAAAACCAACGTCATTTAGTAATTTTGTAGAAAATACTTTTAAAAAGAACTGTATGTTTTCACAAATTTTGGAAATTTTGGCTCCTAATTATTTTAAATTTGTGGAAACCTCAAATAAGACATGAATGTTAAAGCCTCTATTTTACTTAAATATAAAAAAATTAATGAAGCCTCTTTTGTTTTATACTTTATGATTTTTGGACTCCATTATTTTGGTTGTAAATGTATAAGAATATTGCATGATCTAGTTGAGATTTTATTGCCTATGTTGATGGTTTTGTCAGGAATCACACATGATAGATAGCATCTTTTTGTAACACTGACACAGATAACTGGTCATACCAGAATAACAATTTCACCCGTACATTGGTCCAGATGTTTATGTCTAGTATGATAACAGCACTTTGGTCTAGAAATCTATGTGAAAAGTTTCGTTTTGTATTTTAAAAAAAATGTCATCAATTAACAGCATTGACTACTGCAATTCATGTATTATTCATCTTTAACATGTAATACATTGGAACTTCAATTCAAGAACTTCAGGTTTTGGGTGTTGAGTTGTTAAATTCAATGAAATAACTTTGGGGGAACTCTTTTATGTACCAAACAATGAGAAATATTCTTTTTGACTAAAAGTAACTTTTAAAGTTGAATCTTCTCACCAAGACCACCAAAAGTCTGTAAAATTCTCAGTATAAAAGCATGATACAAGTCCAACAAGTCATTGCCTCTGAGGGAGTATTAAATATATCCCAAACCAGTAAGGTGATTTTTCAAAACAGTGTATGCCTGTCCCATAGCCAGTATTAGGTGGACCAACACCTTTAAGAATGGCAGTTGCACTTTGTATAAACTTGTAATTGAGTTGTACTTTATGGTGCATGTTACATTCTATCAACTAAATGCAGTTAATTTACATAAGTGGTAAAATATTTAGTATTATCTATTTATTCACATTAAGTTGATTACTTTTGAAGAATAGATTTCATGGTGTGTGACAATAAGTGTGATTGAAGTACAGTAGACAGGATGATTTGTCTCTGCTGATAATGTTCTGGAACTGTTTTGGAAATATTGTTGTCTTTGTAAATAAATAACCACAGTTCTAAAACTAATATGGAAAATCATTTTACACTTGCACCATGACGGGCTAAATCATTTTACACTTGTACCATGGCGGGCCCAATCATTTTACACTTGCACCATGGCAGGCCCAATCATTTTACACTTGTACCATGGTGGGCCCAATCATTTTACACTTGTACCATGGTGGGCCCAATCATTTTACACTTGTACCATGGTGGGCCCAATCATTTTACACTTGTACCATGGCGGGCCCAATCATTTTACACTTGTACCATGGCAGGCCCAATCATTTTACACTTGTACCATGGTGGGCCCAATCATTTTACACTTGTACCATGGCGGGCCCAATCATTTTACACTTGCACCATGGCGGGCCCAATCATTTTCCACTTGTACCATGGTGGGCCCAATCATTTTACACTTGTACCATGGCGGGCCCAATCATTTTACACTTGTACCATGGTGGGCCCAATCATTTTACACTTGTACCATGGCGGGCCCAATCATTTTACACTTGTACCATGCGATGCCTGTCAAGGTTTTATATAACCCATTGATGTCTCTACTAATTATTGAAACATAATATGAATGTCATTATGTCCTCAATGAAGGGTTGCACATCATGTTTACTCCCACTAACATTTTGTCTTCACATTCTTGAAAACAATTTAACAGATCTTTATTATATTTACATCCCTGGTGAAGGGATACTAACTATTATCAGGTAATTGGTGAAGCCTAAGTATTGTCTTTTTCTCAGGGATTGAGATAAGCAGGGGCCCATTAGCCCATGCTTCCTAAAAATCAGTCTGGGTTCCTAAATATTTAACCATTTTAGCTATTTATTACTATAAAAACTTCTTTTCTGAAGTGAGCTGGCCCCTACCTCAAATTAGTTAAGTTTCATCCCTGTTTCTGTAGTTATATGCAACACCTGTTTGTTTTTACCTGTCTGAATATCAAGTTTGAAATTCACTGTGTTCATTCTAGATGGGGCAATTGAGGCCTTATTTTACCAATTGGCCCCATTGTTACAACCTTATTTGGCCATATTTAACATTACAAGAATGCAAAAATTTTGATGTTATGGTGTTTTAGAGGAAAGTTATTGAAAGCGACTCCCTCCTGAAAAATCCTAGTTTAAACACTGAACTGAACTTAATAAGTATCAGGAATGAAAAATTAAAATTATACTATACGGTCAAACTTGTCTATAAAGGCCACCTAAGGGAACCAGTAAAATTTACCTTAATGAGCAGGTGACCTTTATATACAGGTTCAAATAATATGAGTAAAGAACAATTGGGACACAATGTAACTGGCCTTTATAAGCAAGTGGACCTTATATAGAGGTGGCCTTTAAGGTAGGTTTGACTGTATCTAAATATTATATGTACCCTGTAGAAGTAAACCTGATGTTTCCTAGCTCCATAACTCATCTGGTCCAGTAGGCAAATCATCCAATAAATGATTATCTCTTCACATAAAATGATATCCTGCTATTTATAGAGCTTAATAAAACTACAAGATGACAACACTGCATATAGTACATACATCTAGAGAATTTGAAACTACTTCAGACTTCATTGAAACCTCTTCAAACTTCTTTTCAGCTTGGTAAAGCCATAAGATTGTAATACTGCCTATATTTTTCTAAAGATTTAAAACCACTTCAGACTTCATTGTAGCTTGGATAAAGATGTAAGATGGCAACATATTTAGCAATCTGTAATCTATAGTGCTCCATTTTCTTAGATTATCTGTTCATTTGTGAAATTGTCCCACTATTTCTATATAATTTAAAACCACTTCAGACTTTTTTTGAGCTTGGTAAAGCCGTAAGTTGGCAACAACCTGCCTATAGTTTTCCTAGAGATTTAAAACCACTTCAGACTTCATTTTAGTTTGACAAAGCTGTAAGGTGGCAACACATTTAGCAATCTGTATTTTTATAATTCTCTCTTTAACTGTATTACACACATAAATTATGTGTCATATTGTGTTTTCTATATAGATATATATCTTAGCTTGTTACAAACACATTGTTCTAGATATATTAATGCATTGTGATGGTTTTAGATCAAGTTTGCTGCTTCGGCTTGTTTCTTGGATATCTGCTTTGAAAGTTCTTACCCAGCATGATTTGACATGTGTTATACTGAAATTGTGTGCTGTTCACTATTCTAGGGTAGTTTAAGTAGACAATTCAGTTGAGAAGATTTGAGTCTGGAAAACAGTTACTGATTTTTAGCTCACCTGACCGAAGGTCATGTGAGCTTATGGCATAGCGCAGCGTGTGTATGTGCGTGTGTGCGTGTGTGCGTCGTTAACACCTATTTTCGACTTCTCCTCTGAAACTACTGGACAGTTTTTAATGAAACTTTGTCAGAAGTATATATGGGCAGGTGCAATTCAGATTTGTTCGTGGCGTTGCCATGGCTACCATAACTAGGTCAAGGTGACCTAGGGGTGCAAAAATCTTAAAAAATCTTCTTCTCCAAAAGTACTGATTGGAGAAAAAATCTGATGTGATATTTGGCTTCTCTAGGGTCTTAAGCCTATAGTTTGTTCATTTTGTAAAATTCGGATAAAAAATAGGTTACGCGTTTTTGCGTTTAATTTTGAAAAAATCGTAAAATAGCTTCAAATTGTTATAACTTGACTATTTGACCAGATAATGACATGGGGTTTTCAGTTTTGACATCTTCTTGTTAGTATCTTCAAAATGAGGTCAAGGTCAATTGTGAAGGTCGTGACCTAATTTTTTTTACCTCTGATTATAATCATTATATAGAAAACTATAAACTTTTTGTATAGGCATGTATATAAGTATGTTGTAGGAATTGATACAACGATCATTTTGATGTATAGAAAAAGGTCATGGGTTCAAAGGTCAAGGTCACAGATGCGAAACAATATCGAAATGGTTAATTATCTAGAAAACTATAAACATTTTGTATAGGCATGTATATTAGAATGTTGTAAGTATTGATACAACGATCATTTTGATGTATAGAAAAAGGTCATAGGTTCAAAGGTCAAGGTCACAGATGTGAAACAATACTGAAATGGTTAATTATCTCGAAAACTATAAACTTTTTGTATAGGCATGTATATTAGAATGTTGTAGGTATTGATACAACGATCATTTTGATGTATAGAAAAAGGTCATGGGTTCAAAGGTCAAGGTCACAGATGCGAAACAATACGGAAATGGTTAATTATCTCAAAAACTATAAACATTTTGTATAGGCATGTATATTAGAATGTTGTAGGTATTGATACAACGATCATTTTGATGTATAGAAAAAGGTCATGGGTTCAAAGGTCAAGGTCACAGATATGAAACAATACTGAAATGGCTAATTATCTCGAAAACTATAAACTTTTTGTATAGGCATGTATATTAGAATGTTGTAGGTATTGATAATATGATCATTTTGATGTATAGAAAAAGGTCATGGGTTCAAAGGTCAAGGTCACAGATGCGAAACAATACCGAAATGGTTAATTAGCTTGAAAACTATAAACATTTTGTATAGGCATGTATATTAGAATGTTGTAGGTATTGATACAACGATCATTTTGATGTATAGAAAAAGGTCATGGGTTCAAAGGTCAAGGTCACAGATGCGAAACAATACCGAAATGGTTAATTATCTCGAAAACTATAAACTTTTTGTATAGGCATGTATATTAGAATGTTGTAGGTATTGATACAACGATCATTTTGATGTATAGGAAAAGGTCATTGGTTCAAAGGTCAAGGTCACAGATGCGAAACAATACTGAAATGGTCAATTATCTCGAAAACTATAAACATTTTGTGTAGGCATGTATATTAGAATGTTGTAGGTATTGATACAACGATCATTTTGATGAATAGAAAAAGGTCATGGGTTCAAAGGTCAAGGTCACAGATGTAAAACAATACTGAAATGGTTAATTATCTCGAAAACTATAAACTTTTTGTATAGGCATGTATATTAGAATGTTGTAGGTATTGATACAACGATCATTTTGATGTATAGAAAAAGGTCATGGGTTCAAAGGTCAAGGTCACAGATGTGAAACAATACTGAAATGGTTAATTATCTTGAAAACTATTAACTTTTGTATAGGCATGTATACTAGAATGTTGTAGGTATTGATACAACGGTTATCATGATGTAAAAAAAAAGTCATTGGGGTTTAGTATTTATGTTTTCTGTAAATCTATCAGCTAGCCATTAGTTATCAGGTGAGCGTATCAGGCCCATGGGCCTCTTGTTTATGTACCTTCATTCCTCTAGGACATGACTTTCTATGAGCCTATGAGGTTGCACATTCATATTCAGATATCCTTGTTCAGGCATATATCTTGTGTCTTAACATTGCTTATGATGCCATTTTGAATCTGGAAGCATTACATTGTTCATTCTTGTCATGACTTGGATATTAGTCTGTTCACGTAACTTTGTATCCACTGCTTTTCCAAAGTTATTGAAGGGCTACATGTATGTGGTCTTGTTCATGGGGAGTTACAGAATTTTGTATTTTCTTGGAGTTATTCACTTTTAATCTTGAGTTTTACTAACAGATGTAACTTTGTGTGTGGCACTCTTACAAAACTCTTGAAGGGATTGACTTTAAACTATATGTAGTGCTAAATTGGAATATAATTATATATATGCCTATATGCCTGTGTGTTATTCATATTTGTTAAACTGAATTTGTGTGTTGTTTACTGCTTGTTGTATGTGGTGTGGGGGGAGGGGGGGGTTAATACATGGTTTTACTTTGGAAAACTAAAGTTCCAGTTTTATGCGTTTTCTCATAATATAATTATTTATCGGTTTTATGTGCTCTTTCCTAGGTTAGTAATTAATTTGCCTTGTTGCTGATTCTGATACATGCACAGTTCTAACTTATTCCTTGTTATTAATTCGATATACAGTAATATCATATTGAATATAAACTTATATAATTATTCTTAACTTGCAGTAATCCTTTGTCATTGCTCGAATATTGCTTATTCATTGATAAAATTCAAATGGCTCTTTGCTAACATAATCTCAGTATTGCTGAGTAAATTTCAGTCTTTCATTATAAATATAAAATATTACAGTGATGCAGTGTTTGACTTCACTAGATGTAGTTCCTATCAATCTCAGAAGCCTTGATATCACAGTGGTTATAAAGAGTCATCTTATATGTCACTTTGCCTTGCATCTCTTGTTGGTTCAAATCCCTCTCAGGACAGATCCTCTTTTGAGATAACTTGTCAGTTAGCTTACTTAAGGCTGGTTGTTTGCTCATGGCACTCCAGTTTCCTCCACCGTTAAAGAACTGACAGCATTGATGTATGTGAAAGAAAATTAACTTGACTAGGACATAAATCCCCATTACCTCAATACACTTTTCAGTGTCATTTATTTCAAGAATTTTTTGCTCAGATTTTACTTACAAAACCAATTAAAACAATGTTGAACGGGATAATAAAATTGTTTATGTACCACACAACAGTCGCAATTCTCTGTCATCAATAAGAATCTAAGCTATGCCTAAATGTATCTCTGGCTGAACAAGCAGCTTAATAATGCTTGGATAAATTAACATGTATTGTTTGTGGGTTTAATATAAAACTATGCCTATAAGTATTTAACTTAATAACAATGATCCGCTGTATAAAATTGATTGCTAGTTTTCCATTGTTGTATTTCTATAACACTATATAATAATATCATAAAAACATTATGAAGTAATAAAAGGATAAAAAATATATATAGAAGAGAGTTTGCCAATAATATGACAATATGTTTGTGCAGAGCTAAAGTCTGCCAATAGAATGACAATATATTTGTGCAGAGCTAAAGTCTGCCAATAGAATGACAATAATATGGGGCCGAAATGGGCCCCATTCCCTAATTCAAATTCCACAGCCTATATTTTTTCCTAATATTTTGGTAAATGTTCCTTATTTTTTAATAAGTTCAGAATTGTAACTTTTATTTTTAACATTTCTGCTATGTCTAAGCTAGTTATAAATTCAAGACCAGCAATCGTGACCCCAGAACTAGTTGTCTGTGTGAGACCATTGAGTAATTTAATATATTATCTGACCCACTTTGACAAGACTTGTCACTTTTCTAACATTTCTTAAAATGTTGAAAATTATTTTCGGAACATAGAAATTTGATGCAAATTTCAGCCATTGTCCATTATGGATCACTTACCTCTCGTTGTAAGTATCGGAACATGCCTGTTGAACTATGCATGAAGACGGGTCTCAAATTTTGCTTTCAGCACTAAAATTTCAATTGTTAAATAGTCAAAATTTCGGCGTAATGAATTTCCCATGTCACACTTCATCTTTTTAACAAAATATATCCAGTTGAATGAATAAATCCATATTTTGAAATTGTAATATTGTTTCGGCAGTCAGGTACTTTCATCAACCACGGTTAACAACTCTAAATATTTTATTTGTTTTTCCATTCCTTTGGGACCATTATTCTCGTTTTAAAACGTTGATGTGATAGTGATTGTCATGCAGGAGCTTACAAAAGTCAGTAGACCTCGACACCCTTTTACTGTCGCAGTTTAAAATAACTGTACTATTATAATTATCTTTTTTTTTTATTCAACACTTATATGTAAATGATTTTACTATGCATATATAGCTTTATATACGTGTAAATATTTACATTTCAATTCTAATCCATAATTTCCCTCTCTGTATCATTATGGATGACATATATTTTGATATATATATTTACTCTGTAGTAGGTGATGTAAATTTTTCAGGTTTTCAGTCAAGCAACAGTTGATATTATATGTCATCAGATTACGACTACCCTTTATTTTTAGAATATTAAAACGACATCTGTTGCCTATATATGCTGGTAAAATTATTTTAACATAATTCCACGATGTCGGCGGTAATTATTGATAACTAGAGGTAAAATGGATCAGATGACGATTAAATAAGTTTTGCAGGTACTTATTTCCTCCATTGTTTCATAATAGCGTATCATTATTATCTGACCAATTAACCCCCCTGTGAGCCCCCGTGGATATTAAATAAAAGATCTAATCCGTTGCACTTTCATGCAGCATCTCTGTTTTAGGCTGTTTAGAATCATTTTCCCCTGTAATATTTTAGAGAAGGAGATAATGATTTGAAATATTGTATTTCTGATAGAAGTGTTGTGAGACCTAAAATTATGTGACAAAACGTGTAGCATTGAATTTTAAATTGATATTCTGAATAGATTTTGATTGGATGTTATTTCGTTTAATTCTCCATAATATTATGGAATTTTACACTGCTGCGTATAAAGAATTTATATTGCGATTTCTTCTCGTTCTGATTGTGTATAACAAATTTGTATTGGCAGTGGAAATCTGAGACAAAGATGGGTAACATCAGATTTGTCATGTGACATCGTTCAGGCAGATCATCTATACCGTAGGGTGTTTTAAAATCGCAAATGATTGATAAACATAAAGGAAGCCATGTGTTAAATTTGTTTTTCTTGTGAGCTTAGAGAGACCTTTAGTGTTGCTGTTGTACATGTTGATGTAAATGTGATATTTTGAGACTTTGGATGTTGGTCCATGGAGAAAAGTAATTTTATGAGTTTATTTTCACTAATTTTTCATCAAAAGCATTTTTGTTTGCCCTAGAATATAAAATGTATTATGATTTATAAGTTGGTTTAAAAAGAAAAACAATATAGGCCAGACAAACTTTTGAGCTATAAAACTGGAACAATATTGCAAATTTCAGAAAGTGGTGCCTATGGAAATTGTATTTAAACAATTATAACACAAATCTATATAATTTGTTTTTGTTATTTTAAGTGCTTTTAACCATGCATTTTAATCAAGCAGCTAAGATATAATTCCTGTTGATGTTATTCAGTTTGAGTTTGTGATTAAAAAAAAAATTAAAAGCTCAATTATTGTAAAAACAAATTCCAAATGTATTCATCTTTCGGACTCTATACTCTGGAATTCACTTATGAATTCATAATTTTAGCCCACCTTGATAACTTGTACATGCCATTGTACACTAAACAGATTCCTGTAAAATAGATCACATTGCCCGCTCCCCACCTCTCTGCTCAATGTTGTTCTGGTCGTGTAACATTATCAAACCTGACTTGTTACTGAGAACCAATCAATTTGTTTGCCTTTACCTTATATAATGACCTCTCTCTGAGATGAGGTAGAACAAAATGGGTAACTTGAGACCAGATCAAATTGGATTAGCCATTTCATAGACTTTGAAAAAAGAGAGTAGGTTGACTGCTAGTGTGTAACTTGATCAAATTATATTGAAATGGTTGCCATGGTTATCTAACCACACATTTGGTGTTTTTCTGATTTTTATTGTGGGTTTCCTAGAAAGTAAAATTAATTTTCTCAACACAACTGGAAACAAGTGGGTAGATTCTAAGTATTGATTTTGTTCCAAGTTGTAATAATAATTTCACCCCTATTGATCTTTGGTATTGTCCAAAATAAAAAACAATGAAAAGTGCCATTTAAAAGGGAGACTGAAATATTTTTTTTAATTAAAGCTTCTTAGGGATAAAAATGTTAAAATTCAAATTTCATGGTAATAACTTTTAGATGTTTGAAAAAATTAAAACCTCTAGGTGATAGAAATGTTTGAAAAATTAAAACCTCTTGGTGATAAAGATGCTAAGTTATTATGGATTTTCTTTTAACAGGTCTGTTAGCAAAATTTAAATCATCTAGTGGTGAAAATGTCAAGTCCAATAACAAATTATGGTGTTATATTTTTTAGTTTGGTTAAATTATTTCCTTCGTCTTTTACTTGTGGGATTTGAAGCTGTAGAATATTGTAGCATTATTGTGCAGTTATTTGTAGCCTGTTTGCTATTACTTGTGGCAGGTTTATCGGTTTTAAAGATGCACATTTGTTTATTCCTCTGAACGCAGAAGAATTTTAATCTCTATTTTATTGTTTTTCACTTGGTAGAAGTGGTTTTCGTAAGTACAAACTGTAGGCAAATCTGTAGAGTTGTAATAGCTTTTTGGAGGGTTAAAATTGACAAATGTATTACTGCTGTGCCCTCACACTTCACAAGCTAGAAAAAAAATCAGAAAATACAATAAAGTAATTTTTCTCTAAATGTGCAAAACTTCTATAACTCTTAAAGTGCAAGGTACTGGTACTTGGATTTTGACCGTGTGTGAACATTTTAATTCTAAACTGCATCAAACACCCCTGTGACCAAAGTTATTCATATTACAGTCAAACCTGCCTTAAAGGCCACCTCAATACAAGGGTCACCTGCTCTTAAAGGCCAATAAAATTTTATCCCAATTGCTCCATATTCATGTTATTTGAACCTGTATACAATGACCACCTGCTCATAAAGGCTACTTTTGCTTCCTCCTTTGGGTGGTCGTTATGGGTAGGTTTGACTGTATTCAAGGATATTAGAGCTCTGCTGGACAATTGTCATCAGACTTATGAATTTCACTATAACTCTTAATGTTTCTTTAACATTTCTGAGTGCAGTGGTGTGATAGATACTGAACCTGTTCATTGGCCACAATTTCAAATCCTGAAAATCAGATATAAATTATCAATTGTCCAATTGCTAATTACAAAACACTTTTACTTTAAAATACCATATATAGTGATTGAAAAAAAACCCAGAAAAATGCCTTAGTGGGAAAATAGTCATAAGTAGCAATTTACAAAAACTCTGAAAAACAGTTCCTCTGAGACATTACAAGAACAATCTTAAATGTCTTGTACTCCATCTGTATCATACAAGTGCTCTAAAACGGCTCTTAATATTCATTGATGATGTAAATGACAATCTTAGATCTTTACCATTAACATGTATGTGTATCAGTAGTTCATTCAATCACTAGAAGCCGGTATATATGTTAAAAAAGAAACATGTCTGCTTCTTTGATGCCAATGGTGTCAGTATGTCGCCAACATTCTGGTTAAAATTGTGATTTTGTATTCTATAAATAGCTGTTTGCTATTTCACAATATATCTGCTTCTTCAGAATCTGTTGTAAAGACTAAATACTGTTGGGAAAAACCAAAGGACAAAAGAGTCTACATAGTTAAAACGCCCCCATATCACCAGCATATTGAAACTAATATGTTTAAAGATTTCATTAGGGATTTGGCAAAACATGGAAAAAAACTTGTTTTGAAGTCAACAATATAGTTCTAAGTCTTAATGTATTGCAAAGTCATCTGGTGGAAGACAAAAAAAAACTTTCTGGTAATAAAACACTGTAAATTTCTTCGAGTGTAGTGTTTAGGTATGGCTAGAAAATTCTACCCATGTTCCAAGCCTCGGGCCAACAGATTTCCAACATTGGGTCAAACTGAATTATTTAGAGACCTCCAGATTTCCCTGGTATGTGGGTGATTTTCACCAGGTATGCTGGTTTCCCCTACTATCCCAGAACAAAGCCTAGATTTGTGAAAGAATCTTGAATGGAGTATAAAATAACATTACTTCACTACACTCTCCTCCACTATCATTAAAAGTGTCTAATAATAATTATTTGTCCTTCATTGATTCCGGCTTCTATTAAATTAAATAAAATATCCATGTATAATTCTCTCTACAGTTCTGATTCCTTGTTATTTGCATACCACTCAGAAAAACTTCCACTAAATACATGACTACTGGTAGTTTTTATGTAGACACATTACAGAAATTTGAATAGTCGGAGACTCCAGAGGATTTCTAATTGATCAGTATTGAGTATAGGTTTGTGATGGGAAATGTCGTCTATGTACTCTAAAATGTAATCTCATCATTAATAGGATATTGGTTACAGGGCAGTTTTTGTACGGAATGATTACCATTGATTACATGCAAGCTCTTTTTATGATTTCCTAGAAAATTGTTTTGATGATGATGATGACAATTACAGAAGCTGTGGTGACCTGATATGCCATACTGTGACAGGCTACACATGAAACAAACTCATTATCTTAAAATCAGATAAAGACAAACAACAGGGTCAGCAGTTAGCTTCATCTTTCTTAGTAAATTAATAAGAATAACTGTATAAAATTAGGAAAAATAAATCGGATGTATAAAAAATATATTTAAGATTCACGAGTAAAATTTAATTGTATACCGGTAATTTAAAAAAGAGAATTACAGTCCAATCTGCCTTAAAGGCCACCTCTATTTAAGGTCCACCTGCTTATAAAGGACAGTAGAATTGTATCCCAATTGTTCTTTATTCATATTATTAATTGAACCTGTATATAAAGGCCATCTGCCCATAAAGACCACTTTATTAATTCCATTTGGCGGCATTTATAGACAGGTGTTTGACTGTAATTTGAAATAGAGAATTTGTTTTAAAAATAAAAAATGAAAATATGGACTGGTACAGTATATTCACTTAAGTGACCCTCTGGCCAAGTGGTTTGAAGGGACAGCTTATGGATCTTTGCTCAGTTACAATCCCACTTATAAAGATCCTTAGGTGATGAAGTTTTCATTTCATTTGTGGAAGTTCGAGCAGCCCCACTGTTCCGAGAACTGACCACACCTCAAATATAAGAGGAAGAGGTGATTAATATAATACAGTTACAGTTAGGTGTTGAAATGCCACATGGTTAGATTATATCCAGTTTATTTCTGTACTTGTGTTCTGTGTAGAACTTTAGCAACATATGTAATTAAGTTACACACCACAAAAACTAGTTGTTATTGGTGAATGGATAATGTCAGGTTTATCTTGGTTAACTGTAGGTAGATATATACCAGTATATAGTGAGGAATGAATCCGTTGATTGGTATTAAACAATGCTTACTTAATATGCCAATGAAAACACAAAATTCTCCATCTGTACTGCAGTTGTGTGAATGCTCATTTCTAGATTTGAAGTCTCTGGGTTCAAACACATGCAATGCTTTATGGATAGTTAATGCTTGTGTTGCAAACATGTTAGAACCCTAAGAACCTAAGACTTGAAAATAAGTAGTGACTTTTCATTTCCCAAGCTCTTGGTATTTAGAATTGAAAGTCACTAGGTTCATTTTAAGAGACATTTAAAACCTGTTTCCTCATGTGGAAGCAGGCTGAACCCTCCCTGTTCATTGCCATGAGCAAACTTTCTGCCACTTCACCTATAGCTGGTGGTGTCTTGTTATAAGTGAAATATACTTGACTGGGACATAAAGCCTCATTCAATCAATCAATCCTGTTGCTAACAAGCTCAGCATTTTGATATGACACTCAGTTTGGTAGTGATCAGACTTCAAACTTATCTCTACCACACTCAGTGCTATCAAATATTTTATTGCATAATTATGATTGCCATCATATCAAAACTGTTTTGTCATCAAGAGTCACAGGCCTCTAGAGCCTAAGGCAGCTATGTTTTAACCTAGGTATCAACAATTGAATTTAATCCATAGTCATTGATTATGCAAATTTTTATCAAAGCCATCTAGAATTGAAGTTATTCCATAGTAAATCGATTGTTGATATTGTAACACTATCAACACACAGATGTGACTGTGGTGATACCTGTTCTAGAATAAAAACTAATTACAGGTGTGACTGTGGTACTACCTGTTACAGAGTAAACATTAATTACAGGTGTTGCTCTCTGGTCTAGAATAAAAACTGTACTGTAGTTATGCTATTATCATTTCTAGATAACAATTTATACTCTTTAATGCCTTATTTTATGCCATTACATCCAGCATACCTGTTAACGTACCTGTTAACGAGAATAACTGGTTGTTTAAGCTCTGATACCTGTGATTAATGTAATCAAGCCATTATTGTTAAAATTAACATGAAAATAAAAATCACATTTGTTAACGAGAATACCTGGCCTTTTAGGCTCCGGTACCTGTAATTATTGTAATCAAACTGTTTATTGTTTAAATTAATGTGGAAATAGGAATCTCATTTTACTGTTCGGTCCACCACACACGCAAGATTAACATTACAATATATGTCTGACTATAAACTAGTGTAGATTATCATCATAATTTCAGTGCTTTTTAGTGTGTATAGTTTTGTTATGGTGTCATTAAACTCTGTCAACAATATTATGTCGGCGATGATCAAAATCGATTATTGCATTTCTTTATTTACTGATGCATTATTAGACTAGTTTCCTGAACAGTTTGACCATTAAGTGTACAAGCCCTGGAGCAAACATTGGAACAGGAGCCCCATTAAGATGTTGACAATATCATTTGACGTGGAGTCTGCCGTTAACTGCCGGTACAGAACACCTGTTATTGAAGATATTTATTATTTATTGATTATTTTGTCCCGTGTAATTTAGATGGTTATTAATAGCATATGGACTATAAAAATTTGCATTTCTTACCACGAAATGGAAAATATTGAGTATTTATGTGTGTCTGTTTATTACAGGAATTAGTAATTATAATATGGACAAAAAAAGCATTTCTATGTCCAATCTTTATCCGGAAGACATTGAATTCAGAATAAATAATTTTTACAACTTTTAATGTACCATGTTAATTGGCATGATTAATATTACTTAAGTTTTGTGATTGATGTGTAAACATCAATACAGTTAAACTTCCTATAATTGACACTTGTTTATGACCATCTGATTCAATGCCTGGTTCACATGTTGCCCGGGCATTCAGTTTAAGTATTAGAGATTACAGAATCCTTAAAAAATAGAAAAATTTATTTCCTAATAGGGGCCATTGGTCTTAAGGTTTGAAGATTGCAATGTAGAGGTCTGGGTAGTTCAGTGGTAGAGCACTTGCCTATAGTGCAGGAGGTCCCTGGTTCTATCCCCAGTCTGACCCTGTATTTTTTTCTCTTTCCTGTTACAACAGGGCATTGTACTTACTACTATCAGTTTTCCCATACATTCAAGAGCTGACCACTTTGATTTGGCAAAAAAAGGCATGACTCTACTTTTGTTTCTTGTAAGTTCTTCAGTGATATCCAACTTCATCTCTGATATTTTTTCCAAATTCAAATAATTCTTAATATGAAACACAAAGTAACATCATTTTGAAAATGTGCATTGAATTTTTCTCTACATTAGAATATCCATTTACTTGAGCTGATGTAAATAAATAAATAAATAAATAAATAAATTTGAATTACTGTTTGAAAAATGTGCTGTGCATTAGAACATTTGTTTAAAAGAGCTGATCTGAAAAATTTTAAAATTTAAATTGCTGGTCTATATGCATTCAGGTTTAAGATTTTAAGATACCTATCAAAAACATTCAATATACAATATCACTACGTAAACATTTCTAACTTTCTTCTGAAAATTGAAATTCCATTAGTATCTGCTTCTCTTTAACCTGGAGTGTAAGGTAGATTGAGCTGCCAACAATAATTCAGAGCAGGAGTTTGGAGATGAAATAATGAAATAGTTCACAGGGGTTGAAATAATATTTATAAGTAGTTTTGTATTTCATTTCCGAGCCAGTTAGAATTGTTAATTAGCATCATTATTTTGGTCAAACACATATTTCTAAGATTAGATTGTCAGATAAACCAGAAAATGTAGAAATATTAGGTCAAACAAAAATTAAATTTTGAATTTTTTTTTACTCAAAGGTAATAGGAAATTATAGGCTTATATCTTTTTCTAATGTTTAGATGGCATTCAAGTCACTAGCTGCAAGGTGCTTGTCAGACTTATGTATTGACGTAGTTAAATGAACAGCTCCAATAATACTGTCTTTGTTACTATAATTAGAAGTATATATACTGAAACATCAGAAACAGAAATTGTTTTCTCTGTTGGGTTTTCATTTTCAAGAAAAGCAACAATTTTAATGTAGTGGGGTAGAGAAATGGTACATTATGCAGGAGAATGGGGTTAAATTACCTGTGCAAACGAGATGTTAAGCGTAATAAGTTGAAGACTTGTCTCTAGTTGTAAATGAAGCTTAAATCCCAATATCATCATTGGAATTCAGTTAGTGATTATTTCTAAGACTGTATTGACAACACTGCTCTTAAATATAAACAGAAGCAAATCAGGCAGAATTTTCTTTCTGCTCACTTGTTTCAGAATTTATTAATTTCAATAAGCTCGCTCACTAGGCTGTTTGTGTTTGGTTTAAAAATCCAACAAAGGTGTAATATACACAGTGAATTTTACCAAAACATGATAAATAATTTGATTTTAATATACTCAGTGGATTTTACCTAAATATTTGATTTTGTCTGTTCAATAAGAAACTGTAAATATCGCAAAGAAAGAAAAACATTTCTTAACAAGTTTTATACATATAAAATGTTTTAGGAGTTTTACTTTCCACATTTCAGAACTGATAAATAATTGCCTCAGTTTAAATGAAATACCTTGTTCATTTCAACCAACAACCACCACCACCCCCACCCCCACCTCCTTAAGCAATACACTTTAACAATAAATAGTACTATAACTTCACTACTGGACATATACTCCATTGCTTGTCCAAAGCTGGGGATTTTATAATCATTGTTCTCGATATTTGTGTGTCTCTTCTAGTTTTGTTTTCACTGTTTTATCATTGACTTCTATTTTGCCATGTTATTGGTTGCATTGCCTGTTGCCAAATACACATTTTGTTCATTTCCATATATTGAAATAAACACACCCTTATATTAAAAAAAAAGTTTTATAGTTCTAATAATCTATAAACTATGGCAATGGTACCTCTCCTCTGACCACTGCGGTAGATCAGTTGGTAGAGTGCTCGCTCCGTAAGTGGGAGGTTGTGGGTTCGAGCCCCGGCCGGGTCTGACCCAAGACTTGAAAGTGGGTAATGACTGTTTTTGCGGATGGGAACTTAAAATAAATGAGGTCCCGTAAGATGTTAAACACCATTACTCAACTCAACTCCCCCTCCTCTTTTCCCCTTTTACTTCCTCATAACATGTACGTACTATAAAGTTTCAAATTTACATATGATGATTACACTGTAACAAATAGGTTTTGGTTTATCTCAAATCTTTATCTTGTCTGTATGCTTTACTTATTTACTTATCAAAAATCCAGAATCCAGAAATATAAACTTTTTTGCACTCACAGTCAGTGTTTAGACGTGACTCAAAACTTGAGGGTCATGGCAACCAAATTTTTTTTATTTCAAAGAAAGGGGGGGGGGGTGGAAACCTCACACTTGTATAGTTTTGAGGTTATGGACAAACATCTCCCCCTTCATAAGTCCTCCATCTTTCCTGAAACCATTTACATTGTATCCACTTCAAGACCTAATTTCTTTTACAAAATTAGCCGAATTCCAAATTCCAATCTAGTTTGTGACGTTAGTAAGGTTTTCAACAGAACATACTTAGTAACTATATTTGATGTTTACTTTACACACCATATGGTTTTTATCCAATCTGTATGTAAGCTTAACATATCAAACCATCTCTCCCCCATATAAATGCCCAATTTTCCTAAATTTTCAACAAAACTAAACATTTAAATATTTATTTTAAAAAATGAATATATTAATGGACTGTCAAAAATGAAAATCTATTGGTCAAACCATCACTCCCTCTTACAAATACCCAGTTTTCCAAAATTTTAAAAAATTAAACATTTAAATATGAATTTTTTTTGAATATTTAAAAATTTAAAGATATTAATGGACTGTCAAAAATTAGAATCTATTGGGTCATTAAAATTTTAAAAAATAAAATAAAAAATACAATAAGAATGAAAAATTAATGGCCTGCAGGAAAAGTTAAAATAAAACCTAAATGCGACATATGGGACTGATGTAGTATTTATGATATTACAATACATATAATGATGAATTTTAATTGATTTAACGACTGCGACAGTCAAGCCTAGCCTAGCCTTGGTAGTCTAGATACTTGTTGTACATACCCCAGCAGCTGTCCCTCCAAACGGTATCATGATCATGTGTTATACTAGGATTGATGTTAATCTTAACTTAATATGACAAATTCATTAAGACTTGTGTCTGTAAAGCTGTCTCTTTGTCCTTTTCAAGTCGTTGTTGGTCGTTGTCGTGGTATCAGATTTGGTCCTAACAATAATTACATACAATCATTTAAATCCAATCCATAACACTTTTGTATTCTTCAATATACATATACAGCATGTATGTGTCGATATTTTCCTTGTCACATATCATAAAAGAGCCATGTCTAATAATCCTCCTTTTATTTTCATTTTTCCTGTCTTGGATGTCGCTGTCGTCAGTTAATGGAACTCTGACACACTGACTGACAGTAAACTATGCAGTTCAAAGATATAAATAGAATTGTAGAAAATCTCCCAGATTATTAAGTGTTAAATGACGACAAGAATCGGTCCCCACTTAGATGACGGTCCATGTGGTCTGGGAAAAACGGTAAACATGTCAACTGGGGAAAATACAGAAAATCGCTGCCTTCTGCTCGACAAAATCAAATAATTACTGTTATTACATAAACAACAAAAATTGGACAATAAAATCACAGCTTTAACTTTGGTTGATAACTGTGTAATAATGATAAGTAGTGATGATAAATGATTTACAGATATCGGTATTTAATGTATATATTTCCTCTCTATAATGTATTAACTAACTCCGGTTAATTTGTGCCTGTTATTTCTTGATGCTAATCCAGTTAGAAGTTTGTGAAATGAGGATTATTATTTACCGGTAACTATATTAAAACAAGCACCTGTTAAGGATTTAGTATATATGCTAATGGTTGTCATGCTCGCAGCATCATCATCGTCTCAGACAGAAGTTTAAATTCTAGCTGTTCTTTATCAGTACAATGCTAAGATTATCTATAGCATGTAGCTATGTGTTGTGATTTATATATAAAATACTTTGACAAGAGACAATAATATCTTTGTTCGTACTACTATTATTATAGTGTCATATGCCAACCCGTGTGTTTTCCACCTTAAAAATCAATTGTTTTAATTTCCCCAGTAATGCTGCTATACTTCAACATTTACCAACTCTCTTAGTCGTTGCTGGGAGGTGGTGTCCATGGGAACTCTTTTCCTCACAATTTTCAGTGAAAGGTGTTACATTACCGCTGATTGCTGACCAAGGTGATAGAAGCTAGATGACGATGTCTGCTAAAGTTATATATATAATATAATCCTCGATTAACTCTGATTTAATTCCAAAACCCACTGACTAATTGATATCTCTTTTCTTCTATATTGGGAATTCCATCGCCGTCGGCGTTATACTAAAATTGTTATATTTATCCCTGATGAATTCTAAAAACTAATATTCTGCTTTATATTATTTTATAAACCAGATACTTCAATTTTTTAACCAAGATGTTCCAGGTTTCGTCCTTGTCTCTTTTTTTTTTGCCGCAGTTGTTGTTAAAATTTTGTTGACCTGTTTAAACAATTTTTAAACCAGATGCTCCGTTGTCATAAGTCGGTATGATAGGTTGTTTGTCAACTCATTTAATTATACAGCTTAAGTTGTTTAACGAAATCACAGATTACGAGCAAGCGATTATCACATCTCTATTGTCATCTATTGATTTGTGTTCACCTTACAAAAGGATTGTCAACATTCTGTTATTATACTGTTGTTTACAAAATAATCCGTTGGCAGCGGCGACAAACAGGGACAGTTTACAAGTGCAGACACCGATTTTGCACGTACTCAAACTTCTGTCTATCAGAAATATCCTTCAAAATGAATGCAGCCTAACAGACACCTTCACAATCATCCCAGTCAATGAAAATAAAGCAGTTTTCTGGTATTGCTATAGATTTTGTTCATAATTGTTCTTTTTTTCTTTCTTTTTTTTTACCGAAACAGACATCCTGAACAATCAAAGGCATTAAATATGAAAATTGATCGGAAGTATTGAAATTTTTAAACATTATTGATAGTTATTGTTGTTTAATTAACAGGATTTAATTAGTGAATCAGTAATAGTGGCCTTACTTTTGGCTTAGAATTCTGAAAAATTCAATATTTATCTGAAGACTTGATAGAAAGTTACGAATGCCAGGCGCCAGTTGAATTCTGTAGTGTAAAATAAAAATCTGAATATGGTAAAATTATTACCGGTATGTGACTTATAAAGATTTTGTGTAATCTTCATGATTTTATGTATTTGACAAATATTTAAATTATATATTCATGCTAAAGTATAAAGAGCAACTTTGATTTCAAATTTTTAATAAAAACTAGATTTCTTGGCAAAGGGTTTGATTATAAAAAGAGTTATTTATCAAGTCACAGCTCAAGGATTTCTCTAAAGCATTTTAAAGTTAACATAAAACCAAAGTTTTGGCTTTAAATTCCTAATTGGGTTTGGTTAATTTTTCACAAAACTGTATATAAATCTTTATATTTTCAAGTCATGGGTCTGATTATATGGAAATACAACTGGCTTTAATGTTGCAGTGCAAAAAAAAAAAATTCATGAACTGTGCAACTAAATGAAGAAATAACTACTGTTAATTGAGAATTTTAGTTAACTCTCACATTGCACTTTATTTGCAGATCTTTATTTTCTCAGATGGCAATAGGTGCGATCTAATTATTTTAAAATTATATATTCACGAAAGTTTTATTTTATTGCATCTAACTGGAGAATTTACTCGAAATTAAAAGGAGGCAAAAATTTGCCAGATTTACAGTTACATATACCTATAATGATATGAATATATATTGGTTGTGACTGGATGTATTACAGTTTTGTTGTTTCAGCATACCGAACTAGACAGATAGAATCAGTAAGGAACGACATGAATTTATCTGTACATGTTGCTGAGTGGAGTGTTGTGGTGGTGGGGGGATGGTATTACTTATAACATATGGTTATAATTAATGGTATAAGGGTTAGACTTATAGGATCAGATTAAACTACTTCTATAGAAATTCTATATGAAGTTTATATATACAATAAATAGCAATGTTTGTTCTTAATTAAGGTTTGATGAGTGAATGGTCAAGGAGTAGTCTGGTTGTATTTTGGAATGGAATTTATCTTTTATGTAGGCAGTGTCCAAAGTTTGGCTGAAATTCTAACCTGTCAGAATCTCAATATTTCCATTTGAAACATGTAAATGAATTTACAGAATATTGCAGATCTTTGGCAGTGTAACTGGTTAACTGTTACAAAGGCTTAATGCCTTTTCACAATGTTATATATAGGTGTTTCACATTGACTTTTGTTAATTCCTAATGGTTTAGGTAACTTTGTGTTAATATAGGCGTTTAACATTGGCGTTTGTTAATTCCTAATGGTTTAGGTAACTTTGTGTTAACTTTTGTTCCTAGGTTATCCAGTCCTGACTAAAAAGTCTCAAGCTGCAGGGCTGACTATATGCCTTTCTTTATGACACAAATTCTGTATGGGACCATGTTATTTGTAGAAATTTCAAATCTTGCCATCAACAAATTGATCAGGTACACAGCAAGCACATCAGAAACTTGAGCAAAAGAGCTTGTCTACATATCAAATTTGGTTGAATCTTTGGGATTTATTGTGAACAGCAAGAAAAAAATACAGACCTTAAACTATAATAATAATATGTTACTCACAGACAACCATGACAAATAAAGTCCAGTTTCTCAGTAGACATGTAACAAAAGGATTACTTTTTACTTTCCATTTGTAAACTTTATTGGTCAAACTTGCTTCACCATCAATAGATGGAAACATCTCAATATAAGTGAAATATTACTGCCTAAGATGTTTAGCACTCGTAAATCTAATCAGAATTCCCCCACAGACAAATAATAATGGATTGTTAGAATGTGTTTCTTTAAAATCAATATTTCTACAATTTCAAACGCTGTTAGTGTTATTATGTCAAGTTTATATTGTCTTTACTCTATGTTAGAAAATCATAAAAAACAAATATAGAATGCTAACAACAATTCCTTTATACACTGATGTTGTTAACAAGTGTTAAAGTCTTTGTAGAGAGTGACAGAACTGCTGGAGGAGTCGACTTACAGAATTTAAATCATATTACAATCGTTGTTAGTATTCCTTCAGATTTATACTTGGCTTAATAGTCCTTAGACCATTATAGATTATAACATTTAACATCAGATTTTGATTGGCTGTTTCTTTATATTAAAGATGGAATTTTGCATAATTTTTAAGAAGCCTGTATATAGCCAAGTGGTCTTAAGTGCTAGCCTACAAGTCCCAGCGCTTCTCACCACCTAGGTTCCAATCCTACTTGGTCTTAAGTGCTAGCCTACAAGTCACGGCGCTTCTCACTGCCTAGGTTCCAATCCTACCTGGATAGATCCTAGTGTGGGAAAGTTTGTTACTTTGCTGTCTGAAAGTTATTGGTTTTCTCCATGCAATCCATTCTCCGCTATCCAAGAGCTTGCCACTTCAATATAAGTAAAAGAATCTTGCATGAGGCTTAAACACCATTACTTAACTGCTAAGTCATAATTTTTAAGAGATTTAAAATTCCCCCAAATCTTCAGAGCCTTAATGACTGAATAGTTAACAATGCTAGCCTTTAAATTCAAACTCGTTAACACAGCTGTGGATTTGTAGGACCCATGTGTTGGTTGTTTCTGGGTAAATTCCTTGTAGTTGTACCAGATCAATAAAAGTCGCAGTGACCTACATTTATATTTTCCAAAATTCAGTAATGCCGTACTAACAAACAATAAAAGGAAATTACCTATTGGTCATGATTGTAAACATTTTGAAATAAGTGATCAATATAAAAAGTTGTTTGTTTGTGTTAGTGCATGAACTTAGATGATACAAGAGAAAATAAATACGAGATGTTTGTGTAGAGAAAATAAATCTGAGATGTTGTTTGTGTACGCTAAGTGCATTTAGTTGTTTGGAACAGGAGACTTGGGGACAAAGGTTCAACCCAATAATGAATTTCATTGGAAACGTGATGCTATCCAGTAATCTTTGTCATTGAATACCATTAGATTCAAATACTAACATTTAAGCTATCATATACCCTTTGTCATGTAAGATAGCGAGCAGTTCATTCAATATTGGATTCCAGTAGAAACGCAAGACAGTTACCAGTTCATTCAACAAGGGATTCCAATAAAAAAGATTTTATGTTATCTATCAGTTCTTCTGTACTTTCCGTGTACGTGTGTGTGTATGTGTGGTATTTCATGGGTAACTTAATGTATGGTAATTGTAGTCAAACTATTAAATCTGGGCACCTGTTCAATGCTTATACATATCATAATCAAATAGTTTTCCCCTTCATATTTGAGGAAAATCGATCATACTTATAAAATTCCGAGAGAACTTATCCGTGATAATCAATGCGTGATGCTACAATAGAACAATGGGTATATTTTTATTTACATTGATTTGAGGAATGTAAAATGGATCATTGTTAAGAATTTTATTTCCTGGTTTCTTGAAAGTACATTGTGGTCCAATTAGTTGATGGATTGAAGAAAGTTTAAAATCAGAAAACCAGAACAAATGTTTTTCTGTCCACTGAAGTTTTACTTCAATTTGAAAGCATATAAAACCAGTTTAATGAGATTGAACGTAATAATGGAGCACCCTGGGAAATACTGAAACAGAGAATTGAAATTAACTTAGAACTTGTCAGTCACATTAATCTATTGTTATTGTCCTCAGTGCTTGGTCTCCGGGGATAGATCAACTTTGTTATTAACAGAGACTCCAAGATGTAATTCAGCCGCTCAGTCGGAGAAGTGGTTCGTCTAAAAATATCTCGGAATCTAGATTAAACATTTAAAATCTAAGATAAAATAGGTTGAAACAAGAAAAACTAGGATGAAATAGGTCAAAAAAGAGGAACTAAAATGTTTTAGGATAAATTAACTTTGTTTTTAACATATTCAAAGATGAGTGGTTCGTCTAAAAATATCTCAGAATCTAGATTAAACATTTAAAATCTAGAATAAAATAAATTGAAAGAAAAAAAAAAACTAGGACAAAATAGGTCAAAAAAGAAGAACTGAAATGTTTTAGGTATATATCAACTTTGGTATTATCAGATTCAAAGATGTAATTCAGCCATCTAAATCAGAGAAGTGGTTTATATAAAAATATCTTTGAATCTAGATTAAACATTTAAAATCTAGGATAAAATAGGTTGAAATCAGGAAAAACTAGGAGTAAATAGATCAAAAAGGAGAGACTAAAATATTCTAGAAACAATTCTGAAATAAATAAAATAAATAAAAAGACATTTTAAGAAATAATTTGACATGGGTTAACACCTTTAAAATTGGGTATAATAATGTGATGACAGCTTGTCAGTTTTAATTTACAGATATATTTAGTGTTTGGCAAAATAACCCATTTGATATTTCACTTGCTAGTATTAGACGCTGTCACACATAAATGGTAGAGGAAACCAGAGTGTATGAAGAACCTACTTGATGTAGTGTTGATAAAAACTTGACCTAAGATTTCATTGTCTTTCATTGAGAAATGAAGGTTAGAGTGACCTCATCGCTAGTGTGTGCAACTGTTTACGTTCAGGGATATCTGATTTTTGTAACATTGAAAAGCCGAGGACAATGGAAATTGAATCTGATGCAGTAGAATGGTAACAATACAAATACATCGCTGCTGGCATTTTAAATTGTTTTCATTTTGTTTACCATCTTCATCTTTATTTGTAATAGGAAACAAACTGAATCTAACATAGCAGTACCAGTAATTTTATAGTGTTTCATATCACATTTAAATCACATAAATGTGGGATTTAAATTGAGCTAATTCTTTATGGGGGATATTTCCATATTTACTGATCTAATGAAATGTTCTACAAGCAGATAGAGTACCGTGATATTGATGGTGCTTACATAATGAATTCATTCCTAGATATTTCTGTTATAAATCTAACGCTGCTTTGGTCTTTTGAGATTTGAATGGTAACAAAAGAGGAAGGTAAATTACAAACATCTTAAGACATCTCGAGTAGTTGAAGGTCAGAGTGCAGGATTATTATACAGGATTCTATTGATTTCTGTCGCATTTCAGCAGAGTTTGAAGTTGTACAAAATATGCACGAAACATGCAAAGTCATAAAATACATGTATATATAAAATAAGACGGAAACAAATCCCTGTCTGACTTGTGACAAGTTAATTTGCATGACAAAAGGTCTTAAGTTTGATCGGTTAGTTAATGGGACTCTTGACTTTTAAATATGTATTTAGGCTATGACATTTCTTTCTGGGATCAATGTAATCTTGTGATTTGTTACATTTGATTGGCTAGAAGATAGGACTAGTAGCTTTTCACAACATATTCAGGATTGGAATATATTTCTTCCGTCTTGTGTTTTTTTGTGACAAATCTGTAAGTTTGAATTCTTAAGCTTTTAAGAAATATTCAGGATTGGAATGAAAAATATTTCCTGCTCCGATCTCAAGATATGTTGAGGCATTAAGCCTTAGTTTGATTGGTTACTTGATTGAACAGTTTGAACTTGTAGCCTTTAAGATGATTTCAAGATTGTGATGTTCACTTATGGCAATTTTTAATGAAAATGTTCAAATCATATGATGTGTTGTGGCATATTTGAATTGTTGGATAAACGTTCTTGGCTCTTAAAGACGTAATTAGAATTGCTATTATTTCTTATGACACAACTCCAAAAAAATTTGGGGTTATGTGATCTGCTGTGGTAGATTTGATTGGTTGGATAATGATACTCTTAGCTTTTAAAGATGTCAGCAGAATTGCAATAGTCTCTTATGGCATAAGTTCTGAAACGTTCTAATTATGTTATCCAATCATTTCAGAGAATGAACTTATTGCTTTTTTTTTTACATTTAGAATGCCAATAAGTGTAGGTATTGTTTTTTCTATCCTTTGATTACAGGGTAGGAGATTTCCTTTGTCGTATAATTATAGTGTTTATATAATTATATAGCTAGTAAGATGAATGTCTCCGTATTCATTACAGAAGATGCATAATTTATCATTTTGACTTAAATATAACAGCTATAAGTATTAAAGAATTGTGTATTCTTTAATGATAAACATTTTTACAAAGGTTTTGTCTCGAGGTTTAAATATCTCCTTAAAAAAGACAGTTATAATCCAGCTCATATTGAAGTGGAGGCTCTTGCATCTGTATATAAATCTGTAACTCATGTAGGATCCTGGTCAATTGAAAACTGTTGTCGTTAATGTTAGCTCCTGCGATGTCAACAGCAATAACAACATTACTCAGCAGTTTTGTGAAAACTCAACAGCTGAACAATTTTCCATGATACAAATTAATGGATTTTGGCTGTTGTTGATGACACAAAATGGCCATTTAAACATGCACCATTTTTGCTGCTGATGACACCAGACACATACATCACCTTTTTTGCTGTTGATGACACCAGCATGGCCATCTACAGACACCACCATATAATTTTGAGCAAGCACAATCCAACCCACATACAAGCTTTAATATCCATACAGTAATCTGAATCAACTGATACAGATATAATACAATCTAGATAATTGATGAAATAATGCTTAAAACTGCAGCAATTCAATTCAATCTAATCCTATATTACTCTACTAGTGAATTGGAACTCCCTAACAGTTTTTTCTTCGATATAAAAATGCTTGTAATAGCTTTATCTGTCTGAAATGATAGAACAATGTCTGCTACTGTACCTGGTACGCCACAATTTAATCAAATTTCCTGGAAAATTACAACATAACAATCATTATTTTAAATCAGATCCTAAATTGATATAATCTACCTACATGTATGTAAAGTACAGCCCTGTCAAAAGTGTAAACACTTAACTAAGTCAAAACTTAGTGACCAAGATATGGATAGGTAGTGGTTTTAAGACTGCTTAGAGGTAGTTAACAGCTTACTAAAAGCTACCAAGATATGGCTAACAACAGGTAGAGATGAGCTCTAGGTTCAGCACTTATTCATTACAGTAGCGTTAAACTTTCTACAGGCCTGTACTGTATATATACACACTATAATGATATACATTGGTTATAATGGATCAAAGTGGTGGTTACAGTTTTTAGGTTGTTTTTGATTTGTTTTTTTATTATTATTTTTGGCTTGGCCTTTTCAGTAATCATGTATAGGATTTATTGTATTCAGGTTGTAGGATTTGCTTGACATTTCCCATTAGGCCAAGAAAAAAAATTATAAAAGGTTCTGTTTTTAGTGAAACAATGTGGAAAGTTTCACCCAGTGTGTCAGATGATTATAATTGTGTAGGATTGGGTTTGAACTCTCCTGTACATCCCTTTAGGGACTTTTTAAGCTATGACTTTAATTGTTTGTTCTTTTTAGTCACATGTTGTTTGAAAAGTCAATATTTTTATTATGCAAGGGAGATAACTGTGTGTCCATTAAAAGGGGGATAACTCACTGCCAATCAAGTATTAGACTAAATGTATATGCAGACCACAGACAGATGTTTAAACATAGGATTAAAACAGTTGTAACATATTGAAACAATACAGAGTCCTCCGTAAGAATTAAGACAGTTGTAAGGGTTAGGGTTGAACTCTGAATTAAGTGAAAACAGAAGTAGTGAAGCAGACATTTGACTGATTACATAAAATAAACAAAGTATAATTAACTATTTCTTTTGTGTGTAGTTTTATGATTTGAAATGTGTTTCACAGTGCCAATGTATACAGTATTATAAACCCATTACCCTCTGATGCCAGGTTTAAAATGGCACAGTGAGCAGCAGCATCCATTCAGATTTGTAATATATCTTATGTTCTGCATATAGAGACAAATATGTATTGCATTATAGATTAAAATAGGATTCAGATAATCTTGTCTGGGCTTTCTTGCCAACCAGCCCCTCTTCAATCCAAACAAATGATCGACAACTAACCTCCATCATTCCATCCCAAGAATAATATTGAAGTGTCGAAATAAATTTGGAATTCTAATATGCCTAAATCTCAAATTGTAATGTTAAATAAGAAGAGAATTTACATACTATTGCAGGTTTGACTAAAAAGTTGCAGGTCTTCAGATAGTGGACTAAGCTAAAATTTGGACCTTAAAATAAGTAGTTGGGTCTATGTAACATAGAACAGTCTTATTAATGTATTTGTATGATGCAAAATGTTATTGCTGTAATGTTAAGTGACAATGGCCTTCTGAAGTGGGTGAATGGTCAGGACATGTGATAATTTTGCAGTATATTGAAAATGTGAAATTTTTATTATGTTTTGAATGATACTATTAGATCTGTTATGAAATGAGACCCTGGTATTGTACAGTTGACATTTTATACTTATAAAAACAAATTTAAATTATCAAACAAGATATTAATGTTTTTTTCTCTATTTTTTTTTACAGAACTATGACACCAGTGAATCCAAATTACGCAGAGAATTTGAAGTCTATGGTCCAATCAGAAAGGTAAAAATGATAATATTTCTTATTTCATATTTTTCCAAGCCTAGCTGTTGTCAAGATAAATCTATTTGTGTTGTGTGGAATACAAATGCTTCACTACAACCCCATCATCCAGAAATTTAGTAAATTGCTCTTTATAAGAAGGAACTAGATATACCAGAATGATAAGACATTTATATAACATTAATATTGCTGACAAAATAGGAAAAAGCAACTCTTCCAGAACACCTTTTCTCATAGCTACTCTTCCAGAACACCTTTTCTCATAGCTACTCTTCCAGAACACCTTTTCTTCCAGAACACCTTTTCTCATAGCTACTCTTCCAGAACACCTTTTCTCATAACTACTCTTCCAGAACACCTTTTCTTCCAGAACACCTTTTCTCATAGCAACTCTTCCAGAACACCTTTTCTCATAGCTACTCTTCCAGAACACTTTTCTCATAGCTACTCTTCCAGAACACCCTTTCTTATAGCTACTCTTCCAAAACATCTGGTTTCATCACTACATCTCTCTAACTGTAGTAAGTGAATGATTGACAAATAAATGAACACTACAATGCGGTATATATTCTTTATGCTACCTATGGTTTGAGTCCTACCTTTCTATTATTTTTACATCATTCCCACCTGTGTGTGACCTAGGTCTCTGTATTACCGTGGTAACTATTATTGACTTAAATTAATTAAATGTATCTGGTGTTATATTCTGTTTGGTTTATAATTATTTGTTCAGAGTTTTTTTTTACAACTCGGATCATTAGACCGTGGTAACCATCGCAGGATGTGTGTGTATACGTGTATTACGCACAGTGCATGCATATTGATTAGACGAAGCACTTCGTATTGTATTAACTTATAATAATACAAACATGCGGATAATTAATGATTTATTGTTATTGTAATTCCGTGTCCATTACTCGGAACGGAACGGAACGATTACCCGATCCTTATACCCAGTATCAATGATGAAGGCTTTTAAGACTACTTATAAATATTTTAATGGAACCTAAAATCAAATATTAAAAGTCGTTTGTTTATTAGACCACTTCATATTTTGATAAATGATAATGGTACCATCAACTTCAAGTCCCTAACAAGAAATATTTAATGTTTTGATGTATTGGGTCGCTGTTTAAAATCTCTGGGGAAAATAAACTTATTGTTCCGCTCTTGTAGTTCATCTGGTTGAAACTGGCTGCATTATTTTATCTGGTTTAACCTCAATTTATATATCTCATTAAATTTTGAGTAATTCAATACTTTTGAATAATCATGAAATGGTAGAAAAACTCCATCACCATGGTGACATCATGATATAAATTAGCTCATAACCTCCTTCTTTTGAGCAAATTAATACTTCCGATTCATCACAAGGTGGTAGAAAAAATTATCACCATGGCAATTTTTTGAAATGAATAATACAAAATTAAACATAATCATGAACTTATTTTGTGGAATAATTCACCGTTATTATATATTACAAATTACGCAGAATGTTTGTAAATACAGTATTGCCTCCCTTTTCACACTAGGTAACTCTGTTGGTACAGTGATTGCTCTGTATGGGGGAGGTTTGTCAGGGTCCAAACCCTATCAAGGTCTGACCAAGACTTAGAAATGGTAGTCACTGTTCTTCCTGTTCTTTTGATTTGCTCAACATTTAGAAATGAAAGTCAGATGGTCTTTCAAAAGAGACCTTAAAACTGATGTCCTACATTATTTTCGGCATGGTAGGCTAAAGGACCTTCCCTGCAACATTGCCCTGAGCAGACTACATAAGTTAAAAATGTCGGTCTTTTCACCTATAATTGGTTATGTCTTGAAATATAAATGACTGAGACCCCATTCATTCAATTAATCAGAAAAATGCGATGAGTCTTGAAAATTACCAACATTAGCATCTTCTGCCCTGGAACATTTACCTGCCTTTCACGTGTATATTGACCGTGTATACATACAAGGCATGTATAAATTAGCCTCATGGGTAATTATATACCAAGAAATAAAGTTTCTGTTCTGTGTCCATTAAGGAAACTCAGGAAATCAAATCAAATCATTCAAATGGTTTGTATTGGAACAAAAAAAACATAAAATCCCGAAGATAACGGATGTGAAACGCTAAAAATACTCAATTAATGAAATCAGATGAAATAGTATTCAGAAGCAATAATAGTTATTATGATGATCCAGACGTGTATTGTTATACATGCTCTAAGCCTTTACAGATAGCCTACTCTGTAGAGAATAAAAACCAGGCACTTAAATGTAACGGTAAATAGATACATCATCAGTATTGACCAGAATCCGAGACTATTGTTACCATCGGTTACAGATAAAATAATGTAACGTGAATTGTACTTGATCTAGTAATTATCTGTCAAACTTTCTGATTGAGATAATCAATAATGCTTTAATGGTTTGTTGTGTGGATAAATAGAGATCCGATGACTCCAGGATTGGAGAACTCTTGAAACAAAAACCGTTGTAAAATAACTTGACACAAAATATATACACTCGTATTCCATCAGGGATCGTTTCAAAGACTCCCCATTGTGTAAATAGATGATTGTAAAACCATTAAAACAAAACAATTATAAACATGACACAAAAAACATATATGTTGAAAACATAGGGGCTGTTTCAAAGACTACATGCCATGTAGATATATATTGAATTAAAGAGTCCCAGATCCGAAAAACCACTGCAAAATTGCCACGACACAAAACTTATATCTTCTGGGCTTCTATATTGAATAGATGAATTGAGATCAGGTGACTGATCCAAAGTCTTGAAGTACAAAAGAGCCATGACACAAAATATATGTTTATATTCTATCAGGAACTGTCTCAAAAAAAAAAATAATAACCATGACACAAAATGTATGTTCATATTTCCATATTCTGTCGGGGACTGTCTCGGGCCCACTGATCAGAAAATTTGAAATAAAGTCACAACCCAAAATATATATGTAATAGTATTCCATGGACAGGCGGGGGTAAAAAAAGTGAGCCACACAATTTGACATCATAAATAAATGTTACCATTGGCTATGCCATTGGATAAATTGGTTTGTGGCACCATTTAATATGGTTTCTATTCATGATGATTTTTCAGAAATCACAAATTTTTCAAATTTATGTTGGTCATATAACAAGACCTACACACCCTATTAATAGTATGCCAGGTTTTCCATATGCTACTAGTATATAAAGAAAATAAAAATATTAAAATAATGTCACATCTATAATTCTGGGAAATAAAATTAGGATGTCTTACCAATGTTAAGTCTGTAAACATTTCCAGAATTAAATCACTTTCCTTTATAAGTAATAATTGTTATGCTGAATTGTACAAACTTTTATGAAATTGTAAGTTGACTGTGTGCCCCATATCTCCATATTGAAATTTAACTAGGTCACTGTGATTCAATTTTAGTATAAATCCATTACTGATAGTTAAAATAAAACTTAGGCCACTTTCAGTTACCATAAAAAAAAAATTACAATAATTCAGTTTCGTAATTCCTTCAGTACTATTCATTATTTTCACTATGATTCATTTTTAGTATGATTCTGTGAAAACGTATAGTCCTAAGAAAAACTTGATCTCTGTTTTAGCTATCATTTAATTTCATTATAATTCTGTCAACAATATCCATTACTTTTATAGCCTAGATCACCGTCATAAATTATTCTAGGGTTAAATAACAATAGTAAAATATAATAATTTCACTTATTGAATAAAGTTATAAAAAACACACTACAAATAAATGAATATAACTCAAATAACAGCACAAAACTCAACCGCTGCAGATCCTAAATTTCATAACAAGTCTGACATATTTTGCAAATGTTGATGTATAGATTTGGTGATATTAAAATATATGATGTGTGTTTGAGGGATTGATCAGAGTAGGATATGGTAGGGATGGTGGGGGGTGATGTTTATATGATCATATTATCTATATATATACACATCATGTTACATAAGTAACAGTTTGTTGTATATTATACAGTTATAATATTTACCATATGTCATAACCCAATGATGAAAAACTTATAGCATCCATTGTAAACCTTTCTATAGGAAGGAGGGAACTAACATGTAACATCTTGTGTTTTTATCCTTTGATCATAATGATAGAGAAATATAATACATCAGGGCTCTCGCTGGGCCATTTGGGGCCGATATTGACATTTACAAAATGTCAAGGGGGTTTTGTCTCAAACACCTAGTTAAGTTTTAACAATTTAAAAAAAATCTAAATGTAACTTACTATAACAATAATGGTATTTTTCCATATTCAAAATTCTGGCAATTTCACTGCTTATTTTCACAATAAAATTAAAACAAAGATAAAGACAGCCCTGCTTACATTGAGACATAACCAGCTGAAAGGGATAATCTAAGTAGACCATAGAGTTGATTTTCACAATTTAAAAAAAATCTAAATGTAACTTACTATAACAATAATGGTATTTTTCCATATTCAAAATTCTGGCGATTTCACTGCAAGTTATTTTCACAATAAAATTAAAACAATGATAAAAGACAGTCCTGCTTACATTGAGACATAACCAGCTGATAGGGATAATCTAAGTAGACCATAGAGTTGATTTTCACAATTTAAAAAAAATCTAAATGTAATTTACTATAACAATAATGGTATTTTTCCATTTTCAAAATTCTGGCGATTTCACTGCTTATTTTCACATAAAATTAAAACAATGATAAAAGACAGCCCTGCTTACATTGAGACATAACCAGCTGATAGGGATAATCTAAGTAGACCATAGAGTTGATTTTCACAATTTAAAAAAAATCTAAATGTAATTTACTATAACAATAATGGTATTTTTCCATTTTCAAAATTCTGGCGATTTCACTGCTTATTTTCACAATAAAATTAAAACAATGATAAAAGACAGCCCTGCTTACATTGAGACATAACCAGCTGATAGGGATAATCTAAGTAGACCATAGAGTTGATTTTCACAATTTAAAAAAAATCTAAATGTAATTTACTATAACAATAATGGCATTTTTCCATTTTCAAAATTCTGGCAATTTCACTGCTTATTTTCACAATAAAATTAAAACAAAGATAAAGACAGTCCTGCTTACATTGAGACATAACCAGCTGATAGGGATAATCTAAGTAGACCACAGAGAGTTAAAGATAGTAGTTCGGTCTAAACAGGTGGTACGTATGTTTCCAGTCCTAGTTTCCAAAATCATCATTGTTCATCAAGTTCAAAATTTAGCCAACTTGTGAATGAGGACTCTCACATTTTGGGAACTTGGATACTACGATTTTAAATTTGTGTAACCTCGAAAATGGACAGTCAATGGCGAAATAGTGTAGTCAGAGCTGTCAAAAAAAGGTAACATTGTTAGCATAGAGTAAAATTTACAAAAAGATGTCCCTCAACACTAAATTCTAAACGATTCAACAATATAAATGGCCTATATATGTTCAAATTTAGAAATTATGTATCTGAATAAACAATGCCAGTGTTACTTATGTCTTGGCAAAGAACCATAATTCATGATTTGTGCCAAGAAAAAAAACAACTTTTGGAATTATCAGTATTATCAGACAAATGAATTTTAAAATGAAATAGAAAAAAAAAAGATCACATTGTAAAAAGTAACAGATCTGTATTGTTTAAAATTCTTATTTTATCACGCTTCTTCTATTGAAATTTAAAAAGTTTTTGCCGAATTTGTTGGCCTGTTTACACCTGCTATATAACGATTTCACACCACCTACCATCAGATATAGATAGATAGATATATATATATATACATGTGTTGTTCATGTGTGTGTGGTAAATGATTAACAGCTAATAGAAAACTGAATTGGATGATTTCTTATATTAATAAGTATAAACAGAAATAAATGGTTTTGTAGAAGTTCTAAAAGAGGGTTTGGCTGCTGTTGTTTTTGGCAGTGAGTCTGTTTGTACAGAATAAGTCCGGTCATTGACTGTCGTGTATTTGATTCTTATCAACAGCATGTCAAAGGTGATGTGGTCCATCGAAAGAGACCTAAGAATTGATAGGCATGGCTTGTTAAAGAACTCCCTTTGCTCATTGTCTTGATTGCACTACAAAGATAAAAAGCTTCAGCTATAGCTGATGAGGTTTTGATATAAATGAAATATTTTTGACTGGGACTGAAAACCCCATGTAATCAGTCAAAAGGTGATGTTTCTTGATTCTGTAACCTCAGGTTTGTCCAGTTTTGGGTCATCAATTTATGATCAGGCAGTTTGCATCTGTAACACTGACAACGTTTTTGGCCAGGACATGCAAGTACATTTGCAAAGATTTTGAGTTCATTTATAAGTACATTTATATTTTCTTTGTTGCCTGTCTGTCTTTACTACCCCTTTGGCTTCATCTTAACAGTTAACGGAAACAGACTAAACATTTTAACAACCCAAATTTCTAGTGTTAGGCCACAATGTCCTAGCTAGCCCTAAAAAAGGACCAGTAGCTTTGCAATATATTACAAACATCGGATGGCCCCACAATAAATAGAATTTAAATAGAATTTGTGTATGCCAAAAACTTCAAATAAGACATTTATTTGTATTTCAATACCGTCTTAACATGATTTAGAACTTCACTTCTTGTTTCATTATTTGTAAAGATACTTAGTTATGTATGTCTGACGACAAAGTTGTTTTGAAATACAGAATTTAAGATAGATCCATTATTCCATACCAGACTAAACAAATTTCATGTTCAATTTATTTTGAAAATCTGTATAATTTACACCAGTTCCTACAGAATATAAACATGGTATAGAGAGTTAGGTTATATACCACAAATATGTACATGTATTTCAAGTACATGCAGTAGAAACAGCAGCATTTATTTATTATCTTGGTTGAGTATGATAGCTAGCCAAGTTTTGGTTTTGAAGATTAAAGATGACAGGACTTATTTCAGATCAATTACAACAAGTCGGTACTCATATTGGTTCTCTTCGGGGATCTTTAGGTTAAAAGGTGAAATCAAGTACCATACTGTTCATTAAAGTGTCTCAGCAGCAGGACTTCAACAACAACAAACACACACGCACACCGTTAGTCATTTGTTCAGGCTAGCCCCGAAACTCTGGCCCACAGACCTTAATATGTCATCGCCAGCCTGCCATGTTAGCACAAAGAAAAACAAAAATTAAGCCTGCCTGCCACCTCTCTTTCGCTCTCTCTCTCCATACAAAAAAATAATTGGTATTGAAATCATACCTGAAGTCAAAATAAGCTCAAACTGTATATGAAACACATGGCCAGTTGTATAAATTTGTTGAAATACACAATTTCAAGTATACTGAAGTACATACATAATATATAGCTGTATATAGATCTACACATGTACACATGTGTACATACCTGTCCAAAACACATAATATATAGCCATATATAGAGACGTACATACCTGATCTTCAGGATTACCCCAATACCAAAATGACAAACTCGTAGACCCGCTGTGCATTATGGGTAGTATCGCATGAATAACTGACGTATGGACATACACATAAACAATAATAATTATCACAAATAAATTCCTTTGTCACTAGAATTCATTAATAGGATGAAAGAAAAAATGTCGTTTATTCCATGTCTTAAATTCCTGATTTTAACGTATAACAATTCCTTGTTTTATAAAAGAATAATTCTCTTTTCCTGTTTTTTGTCGTCAGAATGGTTTATAATGGAAGAATTTGGCACCCCATAAAAATACTTTCTACTCTAACTGTATTGAAGTTGGTATGGTACCACAGTGAGTGTTTTCTTTATCTGATCATTATCTCGACTTACACGACTTCATTTTACTGTCGGTACTAGTACTGAGTTACAAAACAAAGGAAGTAAGCGACAACAAACATTATTATACATACAACTCTCTCAACTGTGAAGTTAATAGGAACTGATAGTTCCTGATCATCTGGAGAAATTGCCAAAAGTTGAAGTTTCTAAATTTGGAATCTTGTGCTGGGATATCATTGCGTTTATTCTATAGATCTATCGTAAAAATCAACCTGAGAGAATTCAGAAAATCGTTCACGGGGAGCGAGGGAAAGAGGTCAAACCTTTTTTATCCAGTACATTTAAAAATAGTAGTGGTATCATTTATCAACACAGATTGTAGGTGTGAGTGGAGAAATAAAAACTACATGATGTATAGAGAGACGTGCGAGAGAGAGGGAACCTGCGTTTTTACCTACGACTAACTGACATCATGCTGAGATATAGTGGTGTAACTATTTTTGCATTTTATGTTGCAGTAGTTGCTCTCACGTATTTTGGCTTAAGACCAATTAAATGCATCTAAACAATCAGTACGTCAGTATTAGATATTTATAACGTCTTTGATATATTAAACTTGGAAGGTTTATATCAGAAAATACTAGTATAGAGTTGTTGATATCGTGTAACTTCCTTACTCTACCAATCATTAAAGATGATACCTCTTACATCAATGTGTATGGACATTTTTACACTTTGTTATGTGAGCACTGCAAAGGTAAAAATTTCTGCTACTTTACCCGAGTGGTGACATCTTGATATAAGTGAAATATTCTTCACTGGGATGTAAAACTACATTCAATCAATCAATTAATCAATATATCAACATTTAACCCACCCTGTTCTTGCTTCATAAGTGGGAGATTGTGGGTTTAAAAGTGGGTAGTGACTGTTGTTTCCCCAAGCATTTGCCATTATAAAATGAAAGTCACTTTCGGATGGGAACCTAAAATAAATGAGGTCCCATGGCACGATAAAGAACCCTGCTGTATAATGCCATCAGTGCAATGCACAAGCAAAATTTCTGCATCTTGGCCTATAGCTGGCAATGTCTTGAAATAAGCAAAATATTCTTGACCGGGACATTAAACACCATTACTCAACTCAACTCTATGCACATTATATTTTATATGTTAAGAAACCCTCTCTGCACATTGCGGTGAGTGCACTGCAAAGGTAAAAATTTCTGCCACTTCACCTATTACTGGTGTCATCTCAATATAAGTGAAATATTCTTTACTGGGACATAAAACCACATTCAATCTATCCCCACCTGCAAAAAAATTCTACATTTTCACATTTTGGCCAGTTTATTTCCTTTGACATAGTTTCCGTCTTCCATCAATTTGTTTCCTCTCTTTATGATATAATTATTGTGAGTCACAGCAGCAACTTTAACTCTTGATTATCAATAAAAGGACAAAGTAAATATTTCTTGTAATGTATTAATATCCTTTTAAAAATTGAAATATTAGTGGTTTCAACCTAGGATTTTTCAGAAGTGACCATCATTTTAAAAATGTTCCTCTAAAACTCCACAACATTAATATTTTTGCATTGACATATATAATATATCTAAGTTATGCTGTTCTAATGGGACCATTTGGAAAAATAAGGGATTTGGAAAAATAGGAATCCTTGCCCCATTCTAGAATGAACACTAGTAGTACAGAAACTTGGTTTTCAAATAAATGGCAAAATGATACAAATGATCTGATTTGGTATTGCTGAAATCATCAAATGACCTTGACCTTGATTTCGCCAGTCATTTTGACATATATCATAATTATATATATATGTTACTAGACATTGTCATACTTAGTCAGTATATTTGTATATATAGAGAGATATCAATCTTAGTTTTGTTTTGTTTATGAGTGGTTTAGATTCAGTGTCTGTGTAATGGTTCTGCTTTATTTCTGCCCTGAATCTAGGAGATCTCATTTTTGTCCGACTACATATAATGATGTCATATATGTCTTGATGTTAATTGGTTATCTGTTTAGATATGACATATGTACATCTTGCACGTCATTTCTTGACGTAGTTGGGTTGTTGTTTTTACACATGTGTCTAGAAAAGGGACATTATGTTAAAGGGTTGTCCATCTGTATGCCCATCCATCCATTCCAGGGATGAAGCTTAACTATTTTGAGTTAGGAGCCCAGCTCACTTCAGAAAAAAGTTTAGTTTTAATAGTAATAAATGGCAAAAATGGTTAAACATTTAGAGGCCCAAACTAATTTTAGGAGCCATGGGGTACTGGGCCCCTGCTAATCTTCCTCCCTGCATTCATAAAAGTTTGTCCAGCCTACTTCACCAACACCTTTGAAGGAGCTTTACTTAACATGGTATTCATGATTACCAGGATAACATTATGACATTGTAGAAGTGGAGGTAACTCTGTAAAATTCTAAATGTTATGCCCCAAAGTTTGTCAATTTGTTTGCTAAAGATCGGTGATTTCCTTTGACTTTTTAGCTCACCTGAGCACAAAGTGCTCAAGTGAGCTATTGTGATCAGTCTTTGTCCGTCGTGCGTCGTGCGACGTGCGTCGTGCGTCAACTTTTCATTGTTAACACTCTAGAGGCCACAGTTTTTGCTATATCTTCATCAAACTTGTCCAGAACATTGTTCAGGTCAAAAGCTAAGTCAAGTTCGTATATGGAATGTGTTGGATCAATAAGTAGGTCACTAGGTCAAATCAAAGAAAAACCTTGTTAACACTCTAGAGTCCATATTTTTTGTCCAATCTTCATATAATTTGTCCAGAACAACATTCATGACCAAAGCAAGGTCAAGTTCGGATATGGGTCATGTTGGATCAATAAGTAGGTCACTAGGCCAAATCATAGAAAAACCTTGTTAACACTCTAGAGTCCATATTTTTTGTCCAATCTTCATATAATTTGTCCAGAACGATGTTCATGACCAAAGAAAGGTCAAGTTCGTATATGGGTTATGTTGGGTCAATAAGTAGGTCACTAGGTCAAATCATAGAAAAACCTTGTTAACGCTATAGAGTCCATATTTTTTGTCCAATCTTCATATAATTTGTCCAGAACGATGTTCATGACCAAAGCAAAGTCAAGTTCGGATATGGGTTATGTTGGGTCAATATGTAGGTCACTAGGTCAAATCATAGATAAACCTTGTTAACACTCTAGAGTCCATATTTTTTGTCCAATCTTCATATAATTTGTCCAGAACGATGTTCATGACCAAAGCAAGGTCAAGTTCGTATATGGGTTATGTTGGGTCAATATGTAGGTCACTAGGTCAAATCATAGAAAAACCTTGTTAACGCTATAGAGTCCATATTTTTTGTCCAATCTTCATATAATTTGTCCAGAACAATGTTCATGACCAAAGCAAGGTCAAGTTCGTATATGGGTTATGTTGGGTCAATATGTAGGTCACTAGGTCAAATCATAGAAAAACCTTGTTAACGCTATAGAGTCCATATTTTTTGTCCAATCTTCATATAATTTGTCCAGAACGATGTTCATGACCAAAGCAAGGTCAAGTTCGTATATGGGTTATGTTGGATCAATAAGTAGGTCACTAGGTCAAATCAAAGAAAAACCTTGTTAACACTCTAGAGTCCATATTTTTTGTCCAATCGTTATAAAATTTGTCTAGAACGATGATCATGACCATAGCAAAGTCTAGGACATATACCAATCATGTTGGGTCAATAAGTAGGTCACTAGGTCAAATAAGAGATAAACCTTGTTAACACTCTAGAGTCCATATTTTTTGTCCAATCTTCATATAATTTGTCCAGAACAATGTTCATGACCAAAGCAAGGTCAAGTTCATATATCGTTAATTTTGGGTCAATAAGTAGGTCACTAGGTCAAATCAAAGAAAAACCTTGTTAACACTCTAGAGTCCATATTTTTTGTCCAATCTTCATATAATTTGTCCAGAACAATGTTCATGACCAAAGCAAGGTCAAGTTTGTATATGGGTCATGTTGGGTCAATAAGTAGGTCACTAGGCCAAATCATAGAAAAACCTTTTTAACACTATAGAGTCCATAGTTTTTGTCCAATCTTCATACAATTTGTCTAGAACGATGTTCATGACCAAAGCAAGGTCAAGTTCGTATATGGGTCATGTTGGGTCAATAAGTAGGTCACTAGACCAAATCATAGAAAAACCTTGTTAACACTATAGAGTCCATAGTTTTTGTCCAATCTTCATATAATTTGTCCAGAACAATGTTCATGACCAAAGCAAGGTCAAGTTCGTATATGGGTCATGTTGGGTCAATAAGTAGGTCACTAGGTCAAATCAAAGAAAAACCTTGTTAACAATCTAGAGTCCATATTTTTTGTCCAATCTTTATATAATTTGTCTTGAACGATGATCATGACCATAGCAAAGTCAAGGACATATACCAATCATGTTGGGTCAATAAGTAGGTCACTAGGTCAAATAATAGATAAACCTTGTTAACACTCTAGAGTCCATATTTTTTGTCCAATCTTCATATAATTTGTCCAGAACAATGTTCATGACCAAAGCAAGGTCAAGTTCATATATCGTTAATTTTGGGTCAATAAGTAGGTCACTAGGTCAAATCAAAGAAAAACCTTGTTAACACTCTAGAGTCCATATTTTTTGTCCAATCTTCATATAATTTGTCCAGAACAATGTTCATGACCAAAGCAAGGTCAAGTTCGTATATGGGTTATGTTGGGTCAATAAGTAGGTCACTAGGCCAAATCATAGAAAAACCTTGTTAACACTCTAGAGTCCATAGTTTTTGTCCAATCTTCATATAATTTGTCCATAACGATGTTCATGACCAAAGCAAGGTCAGGTTCGTAAATGGTTTATGTTGGGTCAGTAAGTAGGTCACTAGGTCAAATCATAGAAAAACCTTGTTAACGCTAGAGTCCATATTTTTTTCAATCTTCATATAATTTGTCCAGAACGATGTTCATGACCAAAGCAAGGTCAAGTTCGTATATGGGTAATGTTGGGTCAATAAGTAGGTCACTAGGTCAAATCATAGAAAAACCTTGTTAACGCTATATAGTCCATATTTTTTGTCCAATCTTCATATAGTTTGTCCAGAACGATGTTCATGACCAAAGCAAGGTCAAGTTCGTATATCGTTAATGTTGGATGAATAAGTAGGTCACTAGGTCAAATCAAAGAAAAACCTTGTTAACACTCTAGAGTCCATAGTTTTTGTCTAATCTTCATATAATTTGTCCAGAATGATGTTCATGACCAATATAAGGTCAATTTCTTGTATGGGTCATGTTGGATCAATAAGTAGGTCACTAGGCCAAATCATAAAAAAACCTTGTTAACACTCTAGAGTCCATATTTTTCGTTTAATCTTCATATAATTTGTCCAGAACGATGTTCATGACCAAAGCAAAGTCAAGTTCGGATATGGGTTATGTTGGGTCAATATGTAGGTCACTAGGTCAAATCATAGATAAACCTTGTTAACACTCTAGAGTCCATATTTTTTGTCCAATCTTCATATAATTTGTCCAGAACGATGTTCATGACCAAAGCAAGGTCAAGTTCGTATATGGGTTATGTTGGGTCAATATGTAGGTCACTAGGTCAAATCATAGAAAAACCTTGTTAACGCTATAGAGTCCATATTTTTTGTCCAATCTTCATATAATTTGTCCAGAACAATGTTCATGACCAAAGCAAGGTCAAGTTCGTATATGGGTTATGTTGGGTCAATATGTAGGTCACTAGGTCAAATCATAGAAAAACCTTGTTAACGCTATAGAGTCCATATTTTTTGTCCAATCTTCATATAATTTGTCCAGAACGATGTTCATGACCAAAGCAAGGTCAAGTTCGTATATGGGTTATGTTGGATCAATAAGTAGGTCACTAGGTCAAATCAAAGAAAAACCTTGTTAACACTCTAGAGTCCATATTTTTTGTCCAATCGTTATAAAATTTGTCTAGAACGATGATCATGACCATAGCAAAGTCTAGGACATATACCAATCATGTTGGGTCAATAAGTAGGTCACTAGGTCAAATAATAGATAAACCTTGTTAACACTCTAGAGTCCATATTTTTTGTCCAATCTTCATATAATTTGTCCAGAACAATGTTCATGACCAAAGCAAGGTCAAGTTCATATATCGTTAATTTTGGGTCAATAAGTAGGTCACTAGGTCAAATCAAAGAAAAACCTTGTTAACACTCTAGAGTCCATATTTTTTGTCCAATCTTCATATAATTTGTCCAGAACAATGTTCATGACCAAAGCAAGGTCAAGTTTGTATATGGGTCATGTTGGGTCAATAAGTAGGTCACTAGGCCAAATCATAGAAAAACCTTTTTAACACTATAGAGTCCATAGTTTTTGTCCAATCTTCATACAATTTGTCTAGAACGATGTTCATGACCAAAGCAAGGTCAAGTTCGTATATGGGTCATGTTGGGTCAATAAGTAGGTCACTAGACCAAATCATAGAAAAACCTTGTTAACACTATAGAGTCCATAGTTTTTGTCCAATCTTCATATAATTTGTCCAGAACAATGTTCATGACCAAAGCAAGGTCAAGTTCGTATATGGGTCATGTTGGGTCAATAAGTAGGTCACTAGGTCAAATCAAAGAAAAACCTTGTTAACAATCTAGAGTCCATATTTTTTGTCCAATCTTTATATAATTTGTCTTGAACGATGATCATGACCATAGCAAAGTCAAGGACATATACCAATCATGTTGGGTCAATAAGTAGGTCACTAGGTCAAATAATAGATAAACCTTGTTAACACTCTAGAGTCCATATTTTTTGTCCAATCTTCATATAATTTGTCCAGAACAATGTTCATGACCAAAGCAAGGTCAAGTTCATATATCGTTAATTTTGGGTCAATAAGTAGGTCACTAGGTCAAATCAAAGAAAAACCTTGTTAACACTCTAGAGTCCATATTTTTTGTCCAATCTTCATATAATTTGTCCAGAACAATGTTCATGACCAAAGCAAGGTCAAGTTCGTATATGGGTTATGTTGGGTCAATAAGTAGGTCACTAGGCCAAATCATAGAAAAACCTTGTTAACACTCTAGAGTCCATAGTTTTTGTCCAATCTTCATATAATTTGTCCATAACGATGTTCATGACCAAAGCAAGGTCAGGTTCGTAAATGGTTTATGTTGGGTCAGTAAGTAGGTCACTAGGTCAAATCATAGAAAAACCTTGTTAACGCTAGAGTCCATATTTTTTTCCAATCTTCATATAATTTGTCCAGAACGATGTTCATGACCAAAGCAAGGTCAAGTTCGTATATGGGTAATGTTGGGTCAATAAGTAGGTCACTAGGTCAAATCATAGAAAAACCTTGTTAACGCTATATAGTCCATATTTTTTGTCCAATCTTCATATAGTTTGTCCAGAACGATGTTCATGACCAAAGCAAGGTCAAGTTCGTATATCGTTAATGTTGGATGAATAAGTAGGTCACTAGGTCAAATCAAAGAAAAACCTTGTTAACACTCTAGAGTCCATAGTTTTTGTCTAATCTTCATATAATTTGTCCAGAATGATGTTCATGACCAATATAAGGTCAATTTCTTGTATGGGTCATGTTGGATCAATAAGTAGGTCACTAGGCCAAATCATAAAAAAACCTTGTTAACACTCTAGAGTCCATATTTTTCGTTTAATCTTCATATAATTTGTCCAGAACGATGTTCATGACCAAAGCAAGGTCAAGTTCGTATATCGTTAATGTTGGGTCAATAAGTAGGTCACTAGGTCAAATCAAAGAAAAACCTTGTTAACAATCTAGAGTCCATATTTTTTGTCCAATCTTTATATAATTTGTCTAGAACGATGATCATGACCATAGCAAAGTCAAGGACATATACCAATCGTGTTGGGTCAATAAGTAGGTCACTAGGTCAAATAATAGATAAACCTTGTTAACATTCTAGAGTCCATATTTTTTGTCCAATCTTCGTATAATTTGTCCAGAACAATGTTCATGACCAAAGCAAGGGCAAGTTCATATATCGTTAATTTTGGGTCAATAAGTAGGTGACTAGGTCAAATCAAAGAAAAACCTTGTTAACACTCTAGAGTCCATAGTTTTTGTCCAATCTTCACATAATTTGTCCAGAATGATGTTCATGACCAAAGCAAAGTCAATTTGTTATATGGGTCATGTTGGATCAATAAGTAGGTCACTAGTCCAAATCATAAAAAAATCTTGTTAACACTCTAGAGTCCATATCTTTTGTCCAATCTTCATATAATTTGTCCAGAATGATGTTCATGACCAAAGCAAGGTCAAGTTTGTGTATGGGTCATGTTGGGTCAATAATTAGGTCACAAGGTCAAAAACCTTGTTAACACTATAGAGTCCATACTTTTTGTTTAATCTTCATATAATTTGCCAAGAACGATGTTCATGACAAAAGCTAAGTCAAGTTTGTATACGGGTCATGTTGGATCAATAAGTAGGTCACTAGGTCAAATCATAGAAAACCTTGCTAACACGTTAGAGTCCATGTTTTCTGTCCAATCTTTGTATAATTTGTCAAGAACAATGTTCAGGACAAAAGCTAGGTCAAGTTCATATTAATTATAATGAATTCTGTTAATCCTCTATTCATGACATTATTGGAAAAATGTGTATAATTCAACATATTCTCAGGTGAGCGCCAGGGCCTCATGGCCCTCTTGTTTGTTTCTACCACCAACCCAGAACCTGGTGCCTCAATACTACTGAAATACTCTTAATTTGGGCTTAAAACACCATTGCTCTGTTCATCTCTTTAGTCTTCTTTCTTTTGGTTTGAACCGTAAAACAGAACATGTGTTGAACTGGGATCTTTTACTCTAAGCATGTTTATTGCTAGTATAGTGATTCGAACATTGATTGACCTAGATTTCACCTTGATTTTGGTACAAGGTATTTGTGAGCAGATTATTGTATCATGACTGGATCCTGACAAAATTTTTCTTTGCAAGCCTGACATACATTTCAAAGACTGTAGTCAGCACTTCACGAAAGCCAGCTTTATGTGTAGATTTTGGGCAATACTGGTTTTCCTTAATTGAAGATTCTGACATCAATTTTTCTATGCCAGTATGACACACAGATAGACAATTCTTGAATTTAGAACAAGTCCTAGGTCATTGTCTTCTTAACAGGAATATCTGCTTGATGATATCAGAGCTTTTACACATTCTGTTGTAAATCATATCCCAGAATTCATATATAAATACCCCAAAGATTAATGATTATCGTAAAATGTAACTATAAATAGAAATCAAGGGCAGATAAATCATACCAGACTCGGATTGATGATAAATGATATCAACATAAATGTAATTGCTGATAAGGAAAGTACTCAATTATGTTTAACCAGCGAGCGTACAGTAAGACATGATGCCCTTTTCGTATTTATAATTCTTAACTATTTGAAGACCTTTTGTATTTATATACATGTATGTTGCCAAAAACACTTGCACACTTGCTTAAGTTTCCTGGCCCCAGTTTCACAATCATTCCTTAGCTAAGATTTTCCTTAACTTAAATTTAGAAAATTTTGATATTCTCTTTTTGAAACAATTGATGAATATTTTTGTCAAAACTAAATGCAAATATTTTAATGTTGAGGTCATCTTAATAATAAGACCTTAAAATCCTGAAAATCTTGAAAATTAACAAAATTATGAAGATTTGAAATTTTGTAAGATTTAAGTTAAGGAAAATCTTAGCTAAGGAATGATTGTGAAACTGGGGCCTGCTCGGGAAATATTTGTTGGTTGTTAATTTACAGAATGTATTAATTTTACTATAGCCGTAAACTGCAAAAATAGCTGGCTTACAGCATTATAGAAACAAAAACTAAAGAAAAAAATTGCTTTAAGCTCTTGCAACTTTCTGTTGCAACAAATAAATTACCAGGGTATATACTATTATATATATATATGAAAAAATAAAGCCTCTGAAGATACACTGCTTATTAAATTGTGTGTAACAAAATTGATACATTATGAAAGAATCCCATCTGAAAAAAGACTCCCTGCCTTTGCAATTGTCTGGTGTAACATGATTAGAAAAAAATCCTTCTGGAAAAAGAGATGCCTCTTTTGCAATTGTGTGATGCATTAATTGCACTGTTCTTGCAATTCTCTGGTGTAACAAATATGTTATACATAATTATAAAAAATACTGTAAAAATACACCACTCTTGAAATTGTCTGATGCAACAATTACATTGCATATAATTACAAAAATCTCTTTTAAAAAAGAGACGTCGCTCTTGCAGTTGTGTGATGTAACAAATGTATTATATGCATTGTAAAAGAAAACCCTCGGACAAAAAATACACTACTGTTTTAATTGCTTGGTGTAACAATTACATGATATATAATTAAAAAAATAACAAAAAAAATAAATAAAACGGGTGAAAAAGATACACTGCTCTTCCATTTAAAAGAATCCCTCAGAAAATAAGATACATTGCTCTTCCAATTATCTGGTGTAACAAACAGATAATATATATATGAAAAAAAGACATGCCGATTTTGCAGTTGTGATGTAACAAATAAATTATTTAATAAAAACTGGGTATCGTGTTTTGTTATTATGCTATAGTATAATTTATTTGATGATACTGCTGTTGTTTAGTTTTACAATTCATTTGCCAAGCGCTAAATGTCAGATCCTTGAAAAAATGGTTGTTTTCCAATACAACAGAGACGAGGCAAGTGTTTTGTTATCGCTATCAATGTTTATTGAGCATTTAGATAGTATTGCTTCCTTCCATCCCCAAAAATCGGTAAATTAAACAATATTGGATACAAAACTAATCTTTGGATTGATCTGACTTTATTATTTAAACATGGTAGGAGTTGCTATCTTCTTTTTATGTGTTGTTGACCTTCAGAATTTATGTTTGTTAGTTTTCTATGGTTGTTGTTGTTGTTGTGATGTCTGGTGTCTGGGTATTCTTTACTCTGTACAAGACGGTAAATCATCACATTTTCTATAGACCATCTCTTGATAAATGTTTTCTGAACTTTGACAAAACTTCTTTATGGGTTCTTACTCTTTTGGTCTCTTAGAAATAAATACTATTGAAATCTTGCTTGTAATATTTACAACAACAAATATTTATGGATTTGTTCCTTGCTTTATTCTTAGAAATAAATACATGTGCTATTGAAAACATGCACATAATTTTCACAACAACTTATATTTATGGATTTGTCCTCGCTTGTCTTTTAGAAATAAATACTATTGAAAACTTTGCTTGTAATTTCTTACTTTATGAACTTCTTGTCATCTCCATTTGTTTATGTCTCGGACATAAATATATTTGCCATTATTTGGATTTGTCTTTTTTTGTCTCTTGGAAATAAATACAAATCAAATTTTGCTTGTTATTTTTCACTTCATGAACTCCTCGTCATCTCCATTTGTTTGTTTTTGTCTCGCAGAAATAAATATAATTGATATCTTGTATTTGTTGGACTATTTGTATGTACTACATGTATCTGCCATGCCTTAACTCATATTATGATCTATGTTTGACATATTGTCTGAAAACTTTTCAACTTCTTTCTGTTTTTGTTTTGGTAACTTCATTCTAAGAACACCTTCCTACATTTCTTAATGATATCTTTATGTAATTTGTTATAAAGACTTCACCATTATGTCCATAATGAACCTACCATAATGTCCTTAATAAACCTACAAGTTTCCAATTGGGCAAATCTTAGTGTGAGAATGTTTGGCCTGTTGGCTTTTCGAAGGTTTGTGGTTTTTTCTGGTTACTTCAGTTTTCCAAACCAACTTGAGACACACCATCCCACCCAAACATGTCACTTTTTGTTAACATTATAAGTTGTGACTCCATCAAGCATTTTTCATAATTATCTTATCTATGTAATCTGAGGATTTTAAGTCAAGTTTTTGCAATGCTCTCATCTGCCATCTTTAAACTTTTAAACGGAGCAATTTGTCTTATCTAGAACCAGTAAATCAATGGCATTGAAACTTAAATAGCTGCCTAAGTCCAAAATTGCTTGACCTTGCTTTAAATAATTAACAGGATGATCATTGCAACATAAAATTCTATTTAATCAATCAAATAATTTGTGTATCTTTTCCATTTCAGATTTCTCTGGTACATGACAAGTTTAGTATGAAACCACGAGGATATGCATTCATAGAATACGAACATGAAAGAGACATGCACTGTGAGTATATCTCTGGTTTTATAACCTGTGAACAGAGACAAAAATATGTAACCATGGTAATAACATAGGACATATATATAAGTTTTGGAAGTACAGTAGATTTTAGTGTCCTGACATCATGATTGTACAATTTGATACTATCTAACTTGGATGTCTTGACTAAAAAAATTTAACGCTCATAAGGCCTTTGGTTTGTTGAACTCGAGCAATACAGATACAGATTTTGAAAATCTTTTCTGAAAGAATTATTTGTTCCTTTTTACCAAAATTTACTCAAAATTTAAACTGATAATGACACAGAAAGTAGATCTAGCTTTACAAACTTCATATGTTGATATTATTCTTTGCTAACTATGTTTTTAAAAAGGTAATATCTGCCCCAAGCATATACTTTAGTCTATCAGGCCAGTGCTTATCCTGATTTCAATGATGTGAAGTGGCTGAGAACATCAAACTCCTGCTTGGATGGGGTATCTGACCATTGCAAGGTTAACACCATGCATATTTGCCTGTACCCAATCATTTGGCAGCTTGGTTGATTGCAGCAATGCAAAATTAAAATGTCTTGCTTGAGGACATACCACACAGCCGGGCTTAGACTTGTACCTATAACCCTTGAATCAAGAGTATGTGACCTTAACCACACTAGAATGTGACTCCATGCCAACTATATCAGATACAAGCTATTTTAAATTTGGTTTTATTTCGTAGATATCAAAATTCTGGTTCAATTGACTTGATTTCTCTTTTGATGAAAAAACCAGTAATTTATATAATTTTGAAAATGTATCAGATAACAAGAAATATCAAATTAAATGGAATTTTTAATTTGTTCATCCTCATTTCACTATATAATATTTTTGTCTCTGTTTCCAAGGTAACAGGTTTGACGCATTAGTATATATCATGTTTCATACATATATCAATGTAATATATAATATATATATTATATATATGGAGGTTGTTGACCCTTCTGCAATTTTTGAGGGCATTTTTTTTTAAACGGGGGTATTTTATACTGGTGATATTAATGGTCCTTTAAAGACACTGAATAAATCTATTTATTAAAATTTATTTATGTCATATATGTGTATTTTATGTTAAAAGATAAATTTTGTATGTAATATTGATATATTTTTGTTCTCGTCAAAGTAACTTGTTATTTTTTGGTGAACCTATTGAACCTAGTGTTTATCCTGTTACAAAATCTGCGATAAATCAGATTTCTTGTTAAAACTTTATTTCTGCTACAGTGAATTTTAAATTATGGATATAGTTTGTAGGAGATATTTATACCTATTCCAGTTTCGCAATCATTCTTTAACACGTTTTCATTTTAGAAAGGACATTGGGTTCATTTATTTATACCTTATTTGGCTTGTGCTTTATGACCAACCCTTTTGTCAATGTTCTAGTAGACCATATTAAACATAACATGAATGCAAAAAAATTGATGTTACATGTTTTATACAGTAAAATTTTTAAAATTGCCCCTTCTAAAATCACTTCTTATTTAAGATTTTCCTTAATTTATTTTTAGCAAATTTTGGCAATTGTTTATGGTATCTTTTATGGTACTTAAAACAAAACTAGGGTACAGATGTTATAGCTTCAACGTGATCTTCAAAATTCATTCCTTCAATTCCAGAATATCTTCAATCTTGTGAACCAACAAGTTTATTAAGATTTCATTTTTGCCAGAATTCAGTTAAGAAAAATCTTAGTTAATTAATGATTGTGAAACTAAGAGAATATCTTATCCAAGTGATCCATACTTCTCCATTGAAAAATTGCAGTTGTACCAATTTACAGCCGTACTTTTGATTGAAGTTTTTTTTCTTTCCATTTTTGCTTCAGTTTTATTGATACAAGCTCTATGATCTCAAAATGAATGTTATGCCATTAGAATATATAATTATCATATACATTATATACATATTCACAATTTTTAAAAAGAGTTTCAATATTTTATAACTGAAAAAATCAGGTAAAGCAGGGTTGTTATTGAATCTCAAAGTTGGTAAGTATGACCATTTTTCCCGTACTTTTACTTTAAATTTTATTTCTTCAAAACAATTTTAAACAATTAAAAAAAAGCTTTATTTTCTGAAGATACAAACATGATTTAGAACATTCCTTTAACAATTAATATACACTGACTTTTTAAAATTTCAAATTATTCTTTTGGTGAGTATTAAATTTTAAAAATGAAAAAATATTTTTTTTTAAAAAATTAAATGTTTTTGGTAAGTATTTTAATGAAAATGAAAAACAATTTTTTTGGTAAGTATTAAGTGTGATTGTTTTATTTTTAAAATTAAAAAAAAATTTGAAATTTAGTCTTGATTGGCATTTTAATATTTTGTCTCTTATTTTATACTTCAGAATGTTGTGAACATTATGGCTTTGAGGCCGTAATTGTTCGACTCCTCCTCCGTGTGTCAGAACGTTTTATTGCTGGTCATATATATAGGTTTGTATGGGAGTGGTAAGACAAATTTGTCCCCATACCGTACATGTAACCTAGTAGGGCTATTATAGTTATTTTCAAAAAAAGTCCAATAGGTTATTATAGTTATTATCAAAAAAGTCCAATCTTCACTTATATAATTCTTTTCTTCATCTTTTTTTTTTCAAAAAAATAAATCTGCTCTGATAGTGTTTCTTTGAAATAAATTGTTTTTAAAACCTCAATGCTTCACTTCCATTTCTTCTCAAATTGTTTTGGTTCAAAACCAAAACTATTTTTAACAAAAATACTTTTACTTCCCTATTTTTTTGCATGTAAATGCACTTTTTTGACAACAGAAATATCAAAATTATTCCAACCTTGACCCTTTTTAAAATGGCCTTTAATTTCAAAAAACAAATCCTGGTATTAAAAATTGTAAAGTAAAACAAAGTAATCTCCATGACAACTATCACATCCAGAGTAATTTGTCCAGATTAGAATTAAATTGGCATGTATGGATGTGATAGTTAACATGGTCAGGTAAGCCAGGTTAATCACATGATATTGGGTAAGTCATATGACAATCATGTGAGGAAACAAAAATGGCGACTGACATCAAAGGCATGGCCCCTCAAGCTTGGCCATTGCACCACATGTTTGATGGTTCCTCCTTTTGGGGCTTGGAAAAATCAAGATCCGTCAGGCTATATGTAAGTTTCCCATTTATTACAACTCATTTTTATGTGTTAATGCATTTGGATTAGTTATCATATCATTGTTGTTGTTCTATTTTTTTCATTCTAAAAAAAATCATTACTTTTTTTTTCAAAAAAGCAAATTTCGGATAAAAAACTTTCAAAAAATACAAATTCAAAATTAATTTCCCCATGGTAGGTATTAGAGATTGCCCAGCAAGTTTTGGTTTATATAAAAGTTAAAAACAAACTTTTTTGATCGTATTATATTAAAATAATGAACTAATTATCATATTACTTTACAGGTAAGTGTTGGAGAGTACCAATGGCTATATCGATTGTCTTGTTTAAATATCACAGAACAAAGAATAACAATTCACAGGGGAAAGGGGGGTTTCAAGGGTTAGTTTTTGGAACCCCAGTTTCTTAGTATATAGTATTCATGAGCAGAAAATTTGATTATTCCTTACCATCCGGTTAATCAGTCAAAGGGAACTTTAAAAAAGATGTTTGAGTCGCTTAGTGGTCTAAAGTTCCAGCTAAAAGATCACAACTCTTTTTATGGGCCTAGTTTCAAATCCCTTTTGGCAATGTGAGACATTGTCAGTTAGCTTGCCTGTGGTCAATGTTCTTAATTGATGTAACTACATTCAAAGGGTTACTTTGCACTAATGGTCACTTATCACTTCATAATAGAGAGAGGTTGTACAAAAATTCTTCAAAAAAAGCCGCATCATCAATACATGCAAAGGGATAGACAGAGGAAAGGCGGGGGAGAAAGTGGATGATAAGATTTATCAATTAAATGATAACCAAGACATGTAGGGATGGGGGAAAAGAATTCTTTGTTCTGTGATCATGCTAACTTTAGTCATCTTTTTCAGCTCTTAAACACTAAAAACCAGATTTAACAAAACAAAACGAGCCCTTGAACACTTGCAATGCTATTTCCAGACAGCTTTTTCAGAAAATAAAAAAATAAAATAGAAAAAAAAAGAGAAAAAACGTGGAATCAGAAAAGCTTGTAAAGTCAGTATTATTGATTTGTTAATCTGTTCTGGCTGTGACAACATGATCAGATAAAAAGCCGTACAGCATAGATATATATAGATGAAAATAGCTCGATCCTTCTGTATTCTGTACAGGTAGACTAGATATAAACTTGATATCACAGGGAGACAGGTATGAATATGTCAGGTGTTAATTAATTAATTCACTTATAGGTCTATATGATAAATATCCCAAAAAAACCCAAAATTTTGATCTGGTTAAAAAAAACTTGGGTAAAAATGCAAACAAGAATATTTTTTTCCCCTTGAGTATTTAATCTTGGTTTTTAGTGTTTGAATTATTTGTGTTATGTGTTTGTGTTTGTCTTGTGTTTCAGTGTTATAATAATTTTGATATTTTTCCTTACTAATAATTTTTCCTTTTTTTTTCTTTCTTTTCAATTTTTTATGAATTCCTATGTTACGAAATGCAGCTGCGTATAAACATGCTGATGGAAAGAAAATTGACGGAAGACGTGTACTTGTTGATGTAGAACGAGGGAGAACTGTCAAAGGATGGCAACCTCGCCGTCTTGGTATGTATTTATCAATAACAATATGTCAGATGATGTACATAAGGTATCTGTTAGTATCTCACCTAACTTAACCGACAGACAAAAAATAAAAATGAGAATACTTAGGGGAATGTAAAACATTTTCTCTGTATAAGTAAGCAAGTGATTGTGTTATATGCTTAAAAGTTACATTAGCATCATTTCAATACCTTTAAAAGCTTTTAATTTCAGAATTTTATGATTTAACGAACATTAGAATGCATGTTCTTTTAATTGGAAATAAAACAGGTGTTGATTTTAATTTGCAAAAGAAACAGGTGCCCCCTAACACATATACTACAATGTTAAGTTTGACATCTCACTATTTTCAGATTTTAAATTTCACATGTGTTTTCTTGTTGTGAGATGTCTAAAAAATTTAAAATGTTAACGATATTATGAATGATGACATTTTAAATTACCTGTGACTATATGAGTTATTTGTATCATTTACTGAAACATTGCCAGAAAAAGTCTGTTTCTTTTTGTATCTTGTTACTTGAAAATAGCTTTGTGTTTATGTTAAGGTTTTACATGTTGAAAAATTGTCTTTTGCCAGAAGTGAATAAGCATTAGATAGTTAAAGTCAAAATTGTTCGGTTTTAGAGTAAACTTTTACATGGTACAAGAGTTCTTAAATTTATGGTTGTTTTACTTGGTGAAATTTGTCTCAGAAGTATTAAATATAACAATTTGTACTTAAAGTCAAAATTGTTAGAGTTTTAGAATAAACTTGTACATGGTTAGCCGAGGGTTCTTTAAATTATGGATGTTTTAACATGCTGAAATTAGTCTTTATATATAACCAATTTGTAGTTGAAGTCAAAATTGTTAGAGTTTTAGTGTAAATATGCACTCAATGTAGCCCTGAGTAATATCTGTTTGTAATAGATTTCTTCTGATGTTACTGACATGTTTATCAATGTGAACTCTGCAATGTGTGTAGACTTTCTAAAAGCCAGAAAAAAAGAAAAGATGGATGGTTTTCAAGTTGTTTAAGTACAGTTTAAAATTGGATTGACCAGAACAGGTTTTGAGTTCATTAATGATATATTCAGATATCAAGATGTGTATTTAGCTTATTTATACGGTGTTTTGACGTGTCAAAATTGTCTGAAGTCTTGCATTTTTGTATATAATCAATATATGGGGTCATAATTGAGTGCATTTAGGTCAGTTTTAATTGGCAGAGGAAACAAAAGAGTTTCTGTAAGAACCCCAACTCATCTTGGAGGTCTGGCTTTGAATTCTAATCCGTTCTATCCAAGACCTGAAAATAGGTGCTTAGTATTCTTTGTCCAAACACTCAGCATTTAGAAATGAAAATGACAGGTCCTTCAGGGAACTATAAAAATGATGTCTCATGTCATGATAGTTTTAGCACGGTAAGGAACACCCCCTTTGCATTGCCATGACCACACTGCAAAGGTAATATTTCTGTCGCCTTACCTTTAGCTTGTGATGTCATGATATAAGTGAAATATTCTTGACTTTGACACAAAACCATTGCTCCATAACATTCACACCTTGTTACCAAACAGACCCTGACACTATCAGGTATAATTTGGGAGGGGTTAGGGGTGAATTGATCGATTGAATAGGATTTTGCGTCCCAGTCAAGACTATTTCACTTATATCCAGATGTCGTCAGCTATAGGTGAAGTGGCAGAAATTTTGTCCTTTTAGTATGCTTAGGGCAATGTGCAGGGAAGGTTCTTAAATGTGCCACACCTGCCATGACAGTGCACATCAGTTTTTCAGATTTCTTCCGAAGGCCTGTTACATACATCAAAATGAAGTGCAAGTAGGGCTCTTTACTGTGCGATATCTGCCGTTACACAAGGCATCAGTTTGTAAGGTATCTTCTTAAGGACCCTTAGAGACACAAAATGAAGTAATATCAGGACCTACCTGCTTAAATAGAAGCATCCTTGAACTTGTAACACAAATTACCCAGAATACATAATTCTTGTCAACAAACCAGTCACACATAAAAGTTTCCGAGCACACAAATTATTTTGCCATAAATGTCATGGGTGTTATAATAAACTTTTTCAGAATTTAATCTCAAAAATTGTAACCAACATAATCCATTTTCCAATTATACCACACTTTCACATATTGAAAACGGAGAAAGATTGCGGAATCTATAAACAAAAATTTTGAGAATTTCAAAAAACATACACAGAATTCAACTTTATATATGTAGCATAAACTGTACATATATTTATAGCATAAAAGTTTTAAGTTTTATCATAATTTGATTATCACATTAAATGAGCCATCTCATGATTTTAGAAGTCAGTAAATCATTTGATCTGTTGATAGGCTAAATTGATGGCGGTTATTGCCAAATAAACATTGATTCCATTTTGTTGTTGATATTTTTGTATATATGCATATTATTTACTATTGATAAGACGTATACATGGAACATTGTCGTCCTTGTTGTAAAACGATATGCACTCATGTCCCAGGGTACTTTGGTCCGTTCAAATATTTGCATGATTTTCTAACTTATTTGTTCATCTTGCTGCCTGTTTTGATAAATAAATACAATGGTGCTTTCTCTTTCTTCTTCTTGTTTGTTTTGATAATTACAGTGTTGTTGTTTGGTATTTTCCCCATTCTTTCTTCTTGTCCTCATTCTTTTCTGTTTTATCTGATAAATTTATCAGTTTTTGGATTTATCAGAATTTTATTTACACACACCGGTTGTAAAAAATCTCCTCATCATTTGTCAAATAGAATCAAGTTCTTGGATATCATTCAAATAAACAAAATAAAATATTTCTTCTGTTCCCAAAAATTTATTTAAAAAAAATGAAATTCCATTGTTTGTTGAATAAAATCTGTTATTTTGGATATATTTTCAAGTTGTCAAGGCAACATATATAAAATATAACACAAAATTATCAAATATTTTTATGTTCACTTTGAATGGAGTTCCTTCTTCTTGACTTATCTTCTGTTGCTTTGGGTTGTTTCATTTCATTCACCTCTTAAGCAATAAATTGTCTTTTCAATCACAACAATATTCCTGCAATCAGTCTTCTTAATAAAGATTTTTCCATATTTACGAGAAAATTTGACCCTTCAAAGAAGATGGAAGAGTCAGATAAAGATCCTTAAATGGCCTAGTTTTAATTTGCGGTTTGCAAAGTTAAATCCAATTTAGAAGTCTTGTTATCAAGCTTTTGGCACAGCATCACCTAAATCACCTAAATCTGTTTTCTTCCCATTTCTTTTTTAAAAAAAAGGAAAACGAGGTGAAAAAAAAAAGAAAAAGATTTTCTTTAGTTTCTGATAACTGCCATATTGCATGTTGTTTAATTAGCCTACTTTCTTGGGAGTGGCTTTTTTTACTCATTTTTATGCTCTTCTGTCATGAAGATAGGAAAAGTATATTGAACATTTATTGGTTGTTAAGTGTCATGTTGAAAGTTTTTGGGTTTTAACTGAAATCACTTGTGTTGATGGAAATTTGAAATATAAAAATTAATTTGACTTTAGCTTTACAGTTCCAAACTCAATGGAAAATGCCATCTTGACCGTAGGGAATCACAAGTGCAGAGTTTAGCTATTAATACAAAAATGGACATCTATTTAAGCCTGGTTAGAAGTGGGTTATTGTGTTTCTGAACCATTAGTCTGACATCAGAGACCAAAACTTCTGTTTCTGACAGATTATAAATTGTTCAATGACATCATTGGACAAGTTGGATTTGAAAGTACGGCATTTGTTTCTGTACCTGTTAACCCCAAGTACATACTGACGAGACTGATCGACAATGTTATTATCAGATTTGATAGTGCAGCATTTGTTCATGTAACCATTTACCCTTAGTTCCTGTTGACCAAGTTATTGACCAATTTGAAGGTACAGCATTTGTCCTGTACTGGTTAACCCAAAGACCATGTTGACGAGACATATAGTCAGATTTGAAGTGGCATTTGTCCTTGTTTTGGATAACCAAGAGTTCATGTTTACTAGACTTAATGGACATGTTATTGTCAGATTTTAATGTACAGTATTTGTTGTGTCTTACTTGTTAACCCCAAGTTCATGTAATTGTTGACGAGACATATTGACCATGTTATTTGTTGATATTTTCCTTGGACAATAACCAATTGAAAAGAATTCAGTTAAGTATCTTGAACTGAACATACCCATCTTTAGTGTGGGCTAAACTTCACTTTTACGGACCACATCACCTCTTTCCGCCTAGGTACAAATCTCGCTCGGAACATATTCTAGTGTGAGAAAGTTTGTTTGTTCGCTCACTGAAGGTATATGGTTTTCTTTAGGTACTCCAGTTTTCTTCACCATCCCAGAACTTACTGCCTATGATATAAGTGAAAGAAACTTGACTGGGGCATAAAACTCCATTCCACTCTTTAGTATGTGCTAGTACATGTAAGCTGTTTGCTTTATCAGGTTTTTCTGATATCCGACACATTGTTACCATTTTCCTCAGATCTCTGTTGTACTGTACATGTCAAAATTGAATAATTGATACTTTTTGTGACTTTAATCTTTTATGTCTTGCTTTAAAAAATCGTGAATGTGAATTTGTTGTATTCTTTTGAAATAAATAAGCTGGTATATAGGACATGTGGAAATATTGTATCTGATGACAGAATTATGTATTATAGATACAGAAAAGAAAGCCTTGTGATACATGTCCCATGGTTCTGTTTTGTAAACAGCTGAAAATGAATTAAATAGCTTTGTAAGGATCTGTCTACTTATTGTAAATATACATCTGGACTAATTTCCAAGAACAATGCCTGATGACCGTTTTGCACTTGTGGCCTTCATGATTGACATTTTACTTAGCCCTAATCAGGAGATCTTTGTAACAGAGACTTCATAATTCCTTGCATAAACATCTTTAAAAAGATTTTATATTCAAATATAGAGAGTTTATACAACTTTTGTCATCAAAAGTCATTGACATATCTGTGTCTTTAAGTATAATACCGTTATATAACAACATCTAAAATGACTTCTTGCCTACTTACTGATAATAATTACAAAAGACACATTTAATACATAATTAATCTATCCATTAACCCCTAAATCTATATGGTATAACCCAAAATGTAATCAAATTTGCAATTCCATCATATTTGCTGTATAAAAGCTCATTCTTGCCCAACAATTAATGTTCCCTTTCTATGCGTTATGAATGTAAATTTGACAAATTGGCAATTCCATCATAATTGCTAGGTATAGGGTCATTTTTGCTCAGCAATTAATCTACCCTTTCACCCCTAAATATATATGGTATAAACCTAAATAAAATGGGCCATTCCATCGTAATTGCTAGGTTTGGAAGAGCTGTATTTTGAGAATTGCTCATCAGAGAATAATGATGGCATTACTAATTTCTATCTAGATGATTGTAGTGTATTTTATATTCCGTGAATTAAGTCTTATGTCTAGGATGTGTTGTAAGATGGTTAATTACATGGGGTCGGTTGTCCTCCTGTATATGATGGATAGTTTTGAAGTTCTTTTGTTCTCAAAGATAAATCTCTTGACAGCTGTTTGTAGATTGGGTTTAGTAGAAGACTGCTTTTGTAATGTAATTATGAAAAGTGATTAGTATATACACCTTATACATAATTACATAACTGCACTTCAGAATATAAGGCCATGGTGCTTGTTGACTACTGTATGTATATGCAACCGGTTGACTACAATAAAACATTTGTAGCCAGTATTTATGACCATGGACTGACTGACCACTATAGACTTCTATTTTGAAGTTTTCTGGCTTAAATAGAACACTTTGTTAGTATAATTTATCAACTCCTAAATGCCTTCTGCAAAAAAAAACAACCAAATACCGAAATACTGTACTATAATACATGCTATAAAGTCCACCTATGTATAAATATCACCTGACAAGTCTTGTAAGATCCCTTTGCTACATACTTCTAACAAAAGAAGGTTTATATAATTTTGAGACCCCCTATTATAAAGAGTCCCTATTTCATATACAGGTTTTGCTGTACCATCACCTGGGTTATCTTAAGTTATAGGTTTTGACTTCAGACACCAAATATCCAATTGTAAGTATGAGAATACGGAATTGGTTGTTTGCTGGATACAATTTCAGCAGCTTGTTCGGTGTCGATAGATTTTTCACAAGGACTCTTTACGACTATGGTAGCACAACTGGTAGAGTGCTCACTCCGTAAGTGTGAGGTCATTGGTTCAGTCCCCAGCCAGGTCTGACCCAAAACTTGAAAGTGGCTAGTGACTTTTTTTGCCAAGCACTCGGCATTCATTACAAAATGAAAGTTGCGGCTCTTTTGGATGGGAACTTAAAATAAATGATGCCTCGTGTCACGGTAGGCTTTTCAGGATAAAGAACCCTGCTGTATAATGCCATCAGCGCAACACACAGGCAAAATTTCTGCACCTTCACATATAGCTGGCTACATCTCAATATAAGTGAAATATCCTTGACTGGGACTTTAAACACCATTACTCGACTCGACTCACAAGGACTCTTAATTGAATATAGAATTTCTGTAGCTTGTTTGGCGTCGATAGAGAGCCAATACAGAATATAAAATTTCTGTAGCTTGTTTGGCGTCGATAGAGAGTCAATACAGAATATAGGATTTCACTTGTTTATGATATACTGTAACAATTTTGAAAGATTGAGAATATTAAGTGAAGTGATGAAGGAGATTTTCCAGTTGGCTGACACATAATTTAGCTGTAATGATTGAGTAATGAGTTATTGTATAGATCTGTACAAGTCTGTATATAAAGTATATTATATATATCTGTACTTTAATGATTAAGAATATGGAATAGTTATGGATAAGAAATGGGAATATTTGAAGATTATTAGAAGATTTTATTTATGTTTGGATCTGTTATATTTAAACAAAAGATATTTTATATTCCAACTACAGTGCAGACCTGTCGAAAGTTTATCACTAAGCTAACCAAATCAAAACTTCATCTCGGCCCCTCGATAGCTTTATATATCGACAGTATTTCGGCAGCTGTTATCAATATCTTGCCAATTTTTTGGTTCCTGAGCAATACATATTTCGGACGCTCGGCAGCCAAACTTCGACTCTTTTTCGTTAGCTTGGTGTTAAACTTTCCACAGTCCTGTACTGTAGTTCAAGATGCACTTTATTTGAAAATAGGATTATTGAAATATACATATGTGACTCTTTCGAGATTTTTAGCTCACCTGAGCCGAAAGGCTCAGATGAGCTATTGCTATCTATCACCGTCCGTCATCCGTCGTCCGTCGTGTGTCGTGCGTCGTGCGTAAACTTTACATTTTAATCTTCTCCTCCAAAACTACTGAGCCAAATTTGATGAAACTTGGTGATTATTATGCCTGGGTAACAGGCTTTCAAAATTGTGTTCGGGGTTTGACCACGCCCAACAATATGGCTGCCGTTACTATAAATAGCCAAAAGACAAAAAAATCTTCTCTCTGAAACCAAAAGGTGCAGGCAAATTTTGATTGGATATTTGGATTCAGGATACCTAGATACACTAAAATTGTGTTTTTCATGAAAATTGGACGAAAAATAGGTTACGCGTTTTTTGCGTAAAATTATGTAATTTTTAAAATGAGACATTTATTGTTATAACTTCATAATGGCTGAAGATAATTGTATGGAATTTTCACTGTTGATCTTGTCTTGCGACTTTCTTCCGATTGATGTCAAGGTCAAAGGTCAAGGTCATGTCCCAGTTTTTGACCTTTGATAAAAAATGCTATTTTTTAAACATTTCTGGTGATAATGATGTAGGATTTTTGGTTAATTGTAGGTATTGACATGACGATCATTTTGATATATTGATTAAGTTCATGGGTTCAAAGGTCAAGGTCACAGATGTACAAGTTTACCAAAATAGTTAATTATCTGCAAAACTATGAACTTTTTGTATATTAGAATATTGTAGGTAATGGCCCAATGGTCATTTTGATATATAAATAAAGATCATGAGTTCAAAGGTCAAGGTCACAGATGTAAACAAGTACTGAAATGATTATTTATCTCTAAAACTATAGACTTTTTGTATAGGCATGTATATTAGAATATTGTAGGTAATGACCCAATGGTCATTTTGATATATGAATAAAGGTCATGAGTTCAAAGGTCAAGGTCACAGATGTAAACAAGTACTGAAATGGTTATTTATCTCAAAAACTATAGACTTTTTGTATAGGCATGTATATTAGAATATTTTAGGTATTATCCTAACGATCATTTTGATATATGAATGAAGGTCATGGGTTCAAAGGTCAAGGTCACAGATGTGAATGAATACCTGAATGGTTAATTATCTTGAAAACTGTTCACTTTTTGTATATGCATGTATAATAGAATATTGTAGGTATTAGCCTAACAACCATTTTGATATATGAATGAAGGTCATGAGTTCAAAAGTCAAGGTCACAGATGTGAACAAGGTCTGAAATGATTATTTATCTCAAAAACTATAAACCTTTTGTATAGGCATGTATATTAGAATATTTAGGTATTATCCTAATGATCATTTTGATATATGAATGAAGGTCATGGGTTCAAAGGTCAAGGTCACAGATGCGAATGAATACCTAAATGGTTAATTATCTTAAAAACTATTAACTTTTTGTATAGGCATGTATATTAGAACATTGTTGGTACTGGCACAGTGGTCATTTTGATATATGAATGAAGAGCATGGGTTCAAATGTCAAGATCACAGATACAAACAAGTACTGAGATGATTATTTATCTCAAAAACTATAAACTTTTGTATAGGGATGTATATTAGAATATTGGCTGAATTATCATTTTGATATTTGAATGAAGCTCATGGGTTCAAAGATCACAGGTGAGCGTTAAGGCCCATGGGCCTCTTGTTGTGTTTGTTTTTCTATTAAAAATAATGGTGTTTTACACCTCAGTTTTGACCTATATGGAGATAATCAATTCTTTGTTGGTGGAGAAAACCTGAGTGCCAAGATGAAGCCACTGACCTTCAGCAAGCAAATTGAAAAACTTTTTGACACTAGGATCTGGCTCAAATGAGATTAGAACCTAGATGTTGAGGAAGCACTGTAATCTATCTCTTTATAGACTTCCAAGTCACAGGTCCCTACTTAAAAATATATATAAATAGGGCCTTAGTCATGTTAAGTAAACCCCCTCTACAGCAGTAATTGCAAATTTAGCAAAATTGAAGAGGAAAAAAATAAAAAAAGATCATAAAAGTCTGGAAGCTTCTTTAGTTCTGTACAATAGTCAAGGCGAATATACTCCCTCGCTGATTATTCTAGTGGATAATTACATTGTCTGACATTACAGATTTTTTCATCATCATCATGTCCATTTCATTTTGTCATAAGAGTAAATTACATAACTACTACTACAGATTGTATTATATGGATGTGACATTCCTCGATTGCCATTACGCTGCCTGTGTGTGTGTGTCGATGCGTGTATGTTTCGCTGCCCGTGTGTATGTGTCAATGTGTTTATGTGTCGCTGTGTGGGTGTGTGTGTGTATGTGTCGCTTCCCGTGTATATGTGTCACTGCGTGTACGTGTCATCTTAATTAAGGAAGTACAAAGACATGTTGCATGTGAACAAAGATAAATGTCAATAATAGATTGCTGTCCGACTACGTCTCCAATACTTCTGTTAGTCGACCGACTTCTATTTACACATGCTTGCTTTTAACGAATAGTTTTATGGAAGTGGTCTATTTTTAGATTGGTTTTATAATCAGCTTTTAAGACTTTATGCTGAAGAAATCATTCTCATGTGAGAGTTAGAAAATGAATTTCATTGAAATTGTCTTTTTCCTTTGCCGGATGATTAAATAATTTCTGTATGAGAAAATTGTTTTTGTTGGATTTTGATTTTGTTGAAATTGTTTTTTTTTTTCACTTCAATAATGCAGATTCTGCTTTAAACACTAATTTAGTCTTTTAAAAGTTGTAGTGTTTGATGGCCATCAGTAACAGGTTAAATAGTTAGCACAAATATTCAAAGTATTTGCTGTCGCCATACTTAGTTATAGCTAGCTAATAAACCATGTTAATGAGGCATTTTGTATTTTCCAAAAGACTTTACTAGTATGAAACTTGGCTTTTGTGTTGAAGTAAGAAGTTGCAAGTTTTTAAAAAAATATTTCTCTGATGCGCTCATCCGTTTGTCTGTTACTTAATTCAGGTGGTTATTATGGTAATAAAAATTTCACAAGCATGTCAGTTTGGAAGAACGTTTGAAGACATTAAATTTGTATTATTTCTATTACAGGAGGTGGATTGGGTGGAACAAGGAAAGGTGGTCCTGATGAAAACACAAGATTCTCTGGGAGAGATGAATACAGGTATGATTAATAAACTTAATGACATTGAAACTTGGGAGACTCCAACAAAGTACATTGGGCCTTTAATTGTGAATTTCAGTTTTCAGCGTTCCTAAATTTGGGAAGATGGTACAAAAACTCAGTTGAGACAAAATTCTGACTGAGTGGTGAAAACATTACATAAAAATCAGTTGAGTGCAGTAAGGTGACACAAAAAATAAGTTGAGACTAAATGCTTACTTTTTGAGTTATCCATGGTAATTGAGATCAACATAATATAAATTGTTTGGAGTTCTACATAATTTGTCCCAAATTCCATTTAACATTGATATTCAATGTAGATGATATAAATGATACAAATGCACTTGGGTTTGGTTAAGTCCTTCACACCCAAAGCATCTCACCACTTGGGGATGGGACCTTGTCAACTTCTGGTGTTTTCCTACGTGTCGCTAGTTTTAAGTAACTAATATATATACACCTTTACATTTTAGTGGTTCATACAGAGATAGAGAGAGTCGTCGTGAAATGTCGCCAGTGAGAGACAGAGGAGATCGGGGTGACAGAGATAGAGAGAGACCACGTAGGAGAAGTCGTAGTAGGGATAGAGAGAGGAGAAGGAGTAGAAGTAGAGACAGAGAAAGGAGAAGAAGCAGGAGCAGAGACCGTGGTACGTGTTATAATATAAAACATCCATTATTTGCTTGTTATTGGCTTAACAGATGAACAGATATTGGAAAAGAGAATAAAAAAAGATTATAATGTTTTATGTCATATGGAGTCAGTTATATTGAAATGCACAACTTTATTTATGGTTCATTACTAATGATTGAGGTTGTCCAGTGTCACTTCTATTCAGTCCAACTTAGATCATGGATGATTTAAATGGCTAGAATAGTCTTTCTCTAAAGTTCCATTTGCTGCCTATCCATGAAAGGCATAATTACAAATGAATAACGGCCTGTTTTTCTGATTTTGGTTAACTTTGTGGAAGGAAGAATTAATGAAGTAGATTTGATATTTGTTAAACTTGATGTAAAGTTCTAAGGGGAGTAAATCCTATTCTTGTATAATTATGAATTTGACTGTAAAAAGCTTCTTATAACACAAAAATAAATGAAATTATTTTGTGCCTGCTACATATCTTGCAAAAAATGCACAAATGTGTATATTTCTGTATAGACTGAAACTTGTTAGTCCATTCTTGAAATTAAATTCAAGAAATTGCTGAAAGAATGAAGAGAGAAATTTTTTAAAATTTATTTTATAAAAAAAACACCTTTATTTTAAAACAGTAAAATTAAACTGATGTTTATCGTCAATCATGATATTTCATTTGATCTTTAATGACATCACAATTGTTGATATCGACAAGTTGTGGGTTTTGAACTGGCCAAGTGTGATAGAGATTATGTCAATGCAGGAACAAAATGAAACTTTTAAACATTTGAAAAACTATATTTGTGTAAAATTAAATGTCAGATATTTTTAATTGCACTACTGTCATGATGAAGTAAGTTTTTTGATGTGAATAAACTTTATCTTGTGGCAGTACAGAAGACCTCATACTCAACTTTGAAAATGAGGGCCAGAACACAACTTTGAAAATGAGGGCCAGAAGCACAGTGCTCAAGTTCTTGGCTGAAATTTTTCAGTAGATTAGAATTGCAGGCAAGTGGCACTGTTCTTCTGGCACTTTGTTGGACAGAACCTTTCTAATATCCTTGCTATCCTAATGATATAGTATATATAAAATCATTGCATATAAATGTTCTTTTCTATATTCTCAGGTGAAGAAGTTGACCGTAAGAGATCTAAAAGAAGCCGATCACGAGACCGTAAACGTAGTCGATCGAAGGAACGTAAAAGAGGTCGCCGCAGCAGAAGTAGAGACAGGAGACGATCCAGAGACAGGGAGGATAGGAGACCTGAAGAAGGTGGGGGAGGTGATGCAGATTACAATGAAGAGGGAGAAATCCGCATCAAGAGTGAACCTAATCGACCTGGATATGGTGAAGAAAATTTACAGAACTTTAACGGAAATGAGGAGCAGTACAATGACGAGGGAAATGAGGGTTATGAAAATCAAGATGAGGTGGAACCAGTCAATGGCTGAAAATATTAGAAATTTTTAAAATTGATGAACTTTTTAAGAAATAGTATTTGATGATAGTAAAATTTTATACAATTTACTTATTGGTGCACTTAGTTGATGTTGTGTCTTCGTGTGCATCTGCTAAATAGTGTTGTATTTGAAATCATGAATATTGCAAACAAAACTGCTTTTTTGTTGGAGATGGAACATTTACCCTAGTTTAACCTTATTTGTTGTGTGTATTGTTCATCACAGTACATCTCTTCATGTGTTCATGGGGTTAAATATCTTTATAAACAAAGGGAGGCAACTGTCATCAAAATTTCTGGTATCTCAGATTTTAAGACCAAATGATTTGTATATTTTGAATTTTTATTACCAACAAAAGTCCTGTTGATACTGTTGACATCAGTATTTAAAATGATGGTGTTTTTGATTAATTGGATAAGACCAAGCTAAAAAAATCAATACAAATGGTGTAGTTGTGGTTTGAAGATATCGGATCCAGTATGTTGCAATGACAATTTTATTATGAAATTTCAACTGTAAAATATTGTAATTAAAGGGGAATATTTTACATGTTTAAAGAAATTATATCAAATAATTGTTAAATTTTTATTTATGGGAATATTGCCAATATTTAAAAAAAAAACACCATGAATTTGATATATGTTTTTATGATCTAACTTCATCATGTAATATATTAGTGTGTGTTCAGATCTTGTGCCATTATTTAATAGTCACTTCGAGATTATTTTCACTGAAACCATTAAACTTGTTTAATCACATTCTTTACTAGTTCCAATGCTGTAGATTTCTTTGATCTTTTTAAATCATTATTTTCACCTCATTGAATATAGCCTCCATAAACCATTAAACTTACTTATTCACATTTCCTACTAGTGCAAATGCTGCAGAATTCCTGGATCTTTTAAATTATTGTTTTAACACTTCTTTGGATATGGCCACCATAATGTAGCTCAACATGGCCTTTTTCACACCAAGAATATTTCACTAAAACCATTAAAGTAAGATATTCTGTACTAGTTCAAATGCTGTAGAATTCCTGGACCTTTTAAATCATCATTCGTTCAAATGCTGTAGAATTCCTGGGCCTTTTAAATAATCATTTTCATTGGATATGGCCGCCTTATTGCAACTCTGCATGACCATTTTCACATTTCCCTTACTTATTGACAGTCTTTACTTGTTCAAATGCTGTGGAATTACTGATTCTACTAAATAAATAATCATTGTCACACTTCATTGAATGTAGCCTTAATGCAGCTCAGCTCGACTGGTTGTCCGCCGTCACCTGTTGTCAGTTTTAATTACATCATAAACAAGAAGTAATCATGTTTGTTGTTTATCAGGTATATTATATATAGAATACTGTCATCAATTACACCAAACATACAGTGTTCTCCTTGTTGTTGATATTGTCAGTAAAGTGAAATAAAGTATGTCAGTAATATTAGTGTTTTTGATTATTTAATTACAAGAAAATTTTAATTGGTAAAAAGAGGTTACTTTTCAAGATAAAAATATTTTGTTATGTCCCCCTAAACAAAGTGGGGGGGGGGGCATGAATAGTCCATCAGCAATATTTTGGCAGAATGTTTATAAACACTGGAGTCTATATAATGTAAAAAAAAAGAAAATATAAATGTGGTTTTGACAAATGAAGGTGTCAACATATGCATAAAGGTGGTTTTGACAAATGAAGGTGTCAACATATGCATAAAGGTGGTTTTGACAAATGAAGGTGTCAACATATGCATAAAGGTGGTTTTGACAAATGAAGGTGTCAACATATGCATAAAAGTGGTTTTGACAAATGAAGGTGTCAACATATGCATAAAGGTGGTTTTGACAAATGAAGGTGTCAACATATGCATAAAAGTGGTTTTGACAAATGAAGGTGTCAACATATACATAAAGGTGGTTTTGACAAATGAAGGTGTCAACATATGCATAAAGGTGGTTTTGACAAATGAAGGTGTCAACATATGCATAAAAGTGGTTTTGACAATATGCATAAAAGGTGGTTTTGACAAATGAAGGTGTCAACATATGCATAAAGGTGGTTTTGACAAATGAAGGTGTCAACATATGCATAAAGGTGGTTTTGACAAATGAAGGTGTCAACATATGCATAAAAGTGGTTTGACAATGAAGGTGTCAACATATGCATAAAGGTGGTTTTGACAAATGAAGGTGTCAACATATGCATAAAGGTGGTTGACAAATGAAGGTGTCAACATATGCATAAAGGTGGTTTTGACAAATGAAGGTGTCAACATATGCATAAAAGTGGTTTTGACAAATGAAGGTGTCAACATATGCATAAAGGTGGTTTTGACAAATGAAGGTGTCAACATATGCATAAAGGTGGTTTTGACAAATGAAGGTGTCAACATATGCGTAAAGGTGGTTTTGACAAATGAAGGTGTCAACATATGCAAAAAAGTGGTTTTGACAAATGAAGGTGTCAACATATGCATAAAGGTGGTTTTGACAAATGAAGGTGTCAACATATGCATAAAAGTGGTTTTGACAAATGAAGGTGTCAACATATGCATAAAGGTGGTTTTGACAAATGAAGGTGTCAACATATGCATAAAGGTGGTTTTGACAAATGAAGGTGTCAACATATGCATAAAGGTGGTTTTGACAAATGAAGGTGTCAACATATGCATAAAGGTGGTTTTGACAAATGAAGGTGTCAACATATGCATAAAAGTGGTTTTGATAAATGAAGGTGTCAACATATGCATAAAAGTGGTTTTGACAAATGAAGGCGTCAATAACACAGTATTGATAGTTATTTGTGTATGATAAACTCGCCTGTGTTTATAAACACTCTTCCATGATATTGCTGACAGACTATAGTGTTTACTCTATTTCTTCCACCAACATGAAAACTATTGAACAGATCAATATAAAACTTCACATGAATAATCTTTTATGTGAGGAAGAATTCTTATTTTGATCATGCACATGTTTGGGAAAACATGAATTTCCATGCAGGGTTTGTTTGGAGACGCATGAAATGGAATACCATTGCATTTATAACTTGTTTCACTAATATGGCAATACATTGGATAAAAACATCTTGCTTGTTGCCGGGACTTCCTTGGGACAAACTATTTCATTCCATTTGTTATAGTAACTCACTAATGAACAACATTTCATTCTACTTGTGGGACTTCAGCAGAGAAGAATATTTCATGTGTTAAGAAACTTCCCCATACAAGAACATTTCGCTTGATATGGGACAAGCATAACAAGAACTGCCTAATATGATAACTCAGTTGGTGCTCCTTTGTGTATGGAAGGTTGTGGGTTTTAAAGCCCGCCATGTCTGACCAAGACCTGAAAATATTTAGTGATTGTTCTTTTGCCAAACATGGGGCATTTAGAAATGAAAGTGGGAGTTCTTTGGAAGAGACTATAAAAACTGATGCTCCTTTTCACAGCATTCATGGAATGTTAAAGAAACCTTCATTCCTCTGAGCACATTGCTAAGGTCAAAATTTCTGCAACTTCACTTATAGCTGGTGACATCTGAATATAAGTGAAATATTCTTGGCGCGGACATAAAACATTGTTCATTCAATCTGTTTTCAGGAACTGGTCACCAAACACATGTTTGTATATATAAGATGTATTAAATTGTATTGTATTCGACTGTTTTTATAAGGTCAAGGTCATGGGATTACTAAATATTGGTGTGAGGGGTATTTGGTTCTCAAGAGACAGTTCTAGTGGTACTTGACATTATTTATCTCAATGTGGACATATTTATGTTGTATACTAGGAATTGGGACTATTGAAATGTGACACAATACAACTATCCACTATAAATAACAATAAGATGCATGTAACATTAATAGATTGATGGCCTGACTGCAGTATTCCTGGACAATTGTGATATAATAAACCTATTGTGTACATTTATGAGCTACAAGTGCCATCGTATCCTGACCAAATTACCCATTAGATACACTTGAAACTCTAACCGAATGTAATATCATCATATAACTAGCATTTAATTAAAAACTGGAAGGTCTCGTGGCATCTGTCTATATGGAATGCAAAAGAAATTTATATTCATCAAAAACGAACCTACCGGTACCAATCGATGTCCATATCATGTGAACTTCTTTTTGGGAAGTGAGACGGGGTGCTCCGATAAGGTAAGCATGTCCTGTTCAGCTAGCTACACCGGCCACATTGAGAATGAAAGGAATATGTGATGTCAAATATATCTAAGATAATATTGGATACGGAGACATGCTTATCAGCAACAATCTGATGATGGCCATAACTGTTCTTGAGGGCCTTGATAAGCCTATTCCTTGGTCAACAGTTTAACTTTGTTATATAAAGTTCCTATAGAGGATTCTGAACTGAGAGGTAAAACCCCAATATATGTAAAGTTAGCGTGAAATTGAACATTGTCTATGTAATGAACGGTGATTATTCCTAATTTTAGCTAGCGTATCACTTTTGAAACAAATGTGCGGTAAACAGAAGAAGGTATATTGATACTTGGAAAAGAAAAGGTGAGGGTAAAAAGTTAAGCCATCAATACAAGAGTTGAGTTGAGTAATGGTGCTTAAAGTCGCAGTCAAGAATATTTAACTTCATCATCATCATTATCATTTATTTAATTCCTCTTGTAGAGATATAAAAATATGAAATTATACAAATAACTTAATTAAACAGTTATATGTACATAATATAATTAAGGATAATGCAAAGTAGAACAAGTAACATATATACATGTATAGGGGTATTCAGTTGAAGTCATCAATACAAGAGTTGAGTAATGGTGCTTAAAGTCGCAGTCAAGAATTTAACTTATATCGAGACGCCGCAAGCCGTTGTAATTGAATTCTTAATTCAGTCACTGAAATCTGACCGACCAACTCCAAAACAACTGGCTTGTTTAAACTATATGTTAAAAATCTAGGTTGCTAGGTTAATGTGACCTATTAATTGTGTAGATTTACATTATTTGATTAAAAACGTTGCTAAAAATAGGACATAGATTTCCATAAAAAGAATGGAAAAAATATTTATTTTATTTTCTTTCTAAAGGGAGAAAGAATATTAAAAGGATATGTCGACCTGGCCGAACTCGGCATGAATGCTCTTTATATTAATCCGGTTAATGTTTCAAAATCTATCATATTTTTGACAGTGTCAGTAATTTGGGATGTGATATAAGGCATACGTTGTCAAAATGAAATACACTTTTTCTTGATTAAATAAATGGAAAACAAGATGCTCACAAATCATTTTCCACAAGGACCACAAAAATTCCCGCCATTAATTTCTCTGCAGACGACAGAACAAGTTAACGTGTCAGCCAACATCATAACTTTCTTGTTAATATTCGTTTTATTTTGATTTTACGGTTTCCTTAGTTAAGTATGCAATCCATAAAACATATGTTAATCAATAATTATAACCAGTGTTCAGGGGAAAGTACAGACCTGTCCAAAGTTTAACACTGAGCTAATGGAAAGAAGTCGAAGAGTGGGAAAGGCATTGATACAGTCTAACCTGCCTTAAAGACCACCTCTATATAAGGTCCACCTGCTTAAAAAGGCCAGTAGAATTATATCCCAATTGTTCTTTATTCATATTATTTGAACCTGTATATAAAGGTCACCTATCCATAAAGACCACTTTTACTGATTCCCTAGGATGGCCTTTATAGACAGGTTTGATTGTATGTTGAAAGTTTAACACTAAGCTTAACAGTAAGTGACGAATGGGCAGCTTATTCTTGTCATGTGCTGATTTTGAATTTTCAAAATCAGTACATGACAGCTTATCTCTGACCCTCGTTAACAATATGCAGCTGCTATCTAATACTATAGCCTTTCGGCCACTACATATCTGTATCTTGGCCACTAGACAGCCAATATTCGACTCCTTTTCGATAGCTCGATGTTAAACTTTCGACAGGTCTGTACTGTAGTGCTCAAAAGCTGTCTTTTAATTATAGCTACTAATTCGTTAGCTTACTGCTAAACTTTCCACAGACCTGTATGCAAAATCATTTAAACGGTTTCGAGTGCAAATTACATGCATGTATATTGACTAGCTCTTAATGACTTTCGAATAACTGGAGATTAGTTGCTCATGTGGCGCCCGTCAGTTTGACAAAATATTTGTCGATCCGGATACTTTTATCAAATGTATATAATGAAATAAAAAACAACAAAAATGAATGTGCACGCTTGCACGTGGTTACAGGAACCAGTTAAATCCCATAGCATATAAAAACGAGTACCGAAAGTGACCCCTGTGACCACGCGGTGGTTCTATTTATTGTAATGTCCGTTTAGCTACAATATCAAAATAAATTTGTCAAGTAGGAGTATAGAAATATGCCTTTCATAATAACCAAAAAAAAAAAAAAAAAAAAAAAAAAAAAAAAAAAAAAAAAAAAAAAAAAAAAAAAACCAAAACGTGACACGAAAAAGGTAAAGAGACCACCAATTACAACACGAACAAAAATGTTCTATAGACGGGCATTTAATATGGCAAAATGGTATTCATTGCATAGTGCGATTCAGGTACTAGCAAATAAGTATGGTGGACATTTTAAAAATATATGGACGGGCATATCGAGTGGACTGTTACTGGGTTTCAAAGGCATTGGTAATGAGTTTGAACTTCACTGAGGTCATTTAACATTTTCTGAGATTATATTATCTCCTCCTGTCCACACTGGAATTGTAAAAAAAGGATAAAAAAATAAAATAAACTCGCCACTAGAAGTGCCCGCAAAACTCGGCCACCTTTGCAGTCGGGCATGTACGGCCAATATAGACAGAGAAAAATTACAATTGTAGTTGTAGAAGTGTGGCAGTGAACAAGGTAATTCTAAGTCTCTCTATAATCCATTTTACAACCAGTAAAATGGAATGGATTTAATGTCTTCACGATATCACATTAGTTTTTCCAATACAACTTTTGAACATAATCTGCAAAATCTATCATTCGTTCATTGGTTTGCTTTAAGTATGTTTTAAAGTTTTTTGGTTGACGAAGTAATAACAAATTTTCCCAATTCAATTCAGTTCCAAATCTTAATTTCAAATGGATGGAAAATCTGTGTTTATCTGATCTAAAACCTTTAAGATGTCTGGAGAAACATTGTAAGTGTTTTAAGGTGCGGGACGTAAATACATTTAAAATTCTTCAGAAAATGGTCACTGACCTTGGTGATTAAATTTTATAAGATAAAAATAAAAAAAAAGAAAGGATGTATTGAAATAAAAAAGGTAAGGATGTATTGATTAAATGATCTTTAACAAATTGATGGTTACCAGGGTTAAAACAATCCTAAAATCTGTATTAAAGAATTTTAATCTGAAAAGTACCAATTTTCACATTGTCTTATGTCCATTTAAGCACATAACTAACTATTACAGACTGTCTTTTCTAGATTTGCAGATCAACGTTTTCTACAAAAGCTTGTTCGTGCCACTTTGTAATCTGAATTTTTTCTCAAATCGTAGGTATCATTTTTAAAATCGTACATGCGAATTGCAAAATCGTACGTACGAATTGGAAAATCGTACCCACGAATTAAAAAAAAATAGTACCTACGATTTGAGAAAAAAATCAGATTACAAAGTGGCACGAACAAGCTTTTGTAGTTTTCAGATTGTCGAAATTGGTATAAATGCAAGATGCTGAAGTTTGTTCTTCACAAGATGGTCACTGAGCTTGGTGATTAAATCGGTGGCGACACATTTTATAAGATAAAAATAAAATAGGAAAGGGTGTATTGATTAAATGTTATTTAACAAATTGATGATGACTAGGGTTAAAATCCTAAAATTTGTCTTAAAGTGTTTTAATCCTAAGAGTATTACCAATTTTGGGATTGTCTCAGTGTGTCGCTTTCTAATTCATTTAGAACATAAACAGTTGTTATGCACAAGAGGTATCAGTATTAGCGTTCTCGAATTAGAGAATCCCATTTTCTATGGAAAAAATATCAGACTGTCGAATTTTTTATCTGAATTAAGAAATTTTAGAATTTTCGAAAAAAAAATTTTCCTTTCTTATAATTCGATTTATAAAATTTTTAAACATCAAATCAGCACACGCAATACTTTAACAACTAGCAATTAAACCCTATGGCGTATGTATACACGGTCCATGATCATATGACGTTGAGGCAATTCTTTCATACGAAAACAGAAAAGGTCTGACCAATCGAAATCCTTAAAACAATGATTGATACTTATTGTCGCTGTGGCCTTGGAGAAAATGCGAGACACTTTCTATTATTTTCTACTCTTTTTATAGTCATATACACGATCAAGGTTTATTAATATTCTATTATTGTGTTTAAGCATGAAAAAATGGCTCCTTTGTTGTTATCATTCCAAAAAAAGAAGAAGAAGAAGATATTTTTTATCGGTATAAGAATTTATCGATACACTCAAAACATTTTACGAGCTTATGTTTCTGACAATCGCTCACATTTTTTTTACGATTTTCTTTTTCCTTTTTTTTTTTTTTTGTTCTTTCATACTTGTTTCAGGTTTTTTTTTATTCATTCATTGAGTTTTTCATTCATTCATTCATTCATTCATTTATTCATTCATTCATTCATTGAGTTTTTCATTCATTCATTCATTAAGTTTTTCATTCATTCATTCATTCATTCATTGAGTTTTTTATGTGGTATTTGTGACTTCATGTCATTTTATGTTGTAATACATTACATTCAGGGAGACTTATATAAGAGTTTTGAACACTCTTGTTCCAGCATCCTGTATTGTCTGTATGTTGTAATTTTGTTATGATATATGTATACATGTACGATCATCAAAATAAATACCATGTAAGTAAACTAAAAATACGTCTAGATGGTGATATTCAGTCTATAGAGTTTTTATCGCTGTTTTAGACAGAACTTCAGACTAAGAGACGCCAACATGTGAAGGCAGAACAATGCTCATGGCTCGGAACAACACATACATCATACATGATCTTTGATTTTCTCAAGTCAGAATATTATAAATGGGAGATTAAATGTTTACAGGCTTGAAAACACGAGTACAAGTGTACGTGACAAAACGGAGCGTATGAAGTAAGTAACAAAACATTAAATTAAAGATTTATTACTGAAAAGTATGATGATGTCGTTTATTATACAACAATTCACGGTTTCGGAGTAGGTAACGGACGCATGATAAAATATGTATAATGGTACCAAAGTTTTAAAATTATGTATTGTGTAACTGGAAAAGATATATTGGTACTTAGTTAAAACCAACGCAACCAGAACACAATGCCAGTAAATGAAGCAGCCAAACAAGATAATATATGTCAACAAAGAACAAACGCATATTGGTATATCTGGTTATAAAACTCGAGACTCTGGACGGGTGCACTGGTGGTTCTCGATAGTATTATTGCAGGACCAAATCATCCTACATATTTTACAACCAGTTGCCCATAAATGCATATCTTTTAAATCTAAATATAGGTCTTATTTTACCAAATAATGAACCAACCAGCAATCCTTACAGTGCCAATGAATTTAAAAGTGATTATTATCATTCTGATAACAATAAAACGACATATTAAACAAATACATTGTATGCTACAAACGAGAAACTTCGTTTGATAAGCGAATCCGGTTGTCACGTAAGTTGTCAGTGCCTGTCATGTGCTTTAATAGTAAACTGTGTACATCAAGGAATATGTCGAAGTATGACGACCTCTAGTTAAACATCAATCACTAATCCAGAACCTTAATGGAAATAGAAAGGGTTGGATTGATAATGTACTAGACACTAAAACATTGGTACAAGCCTGAAGTGTGTGGATTTGTCATGTTTTTTGACGTCATTTCCTGAAAGCATATAACAGAAGACGGGATTCCTATTCACTTTGACGTAAGAGACGATGTTCCGTTTCTCATTTATCTTTCACGCTATGACAAATTGATTTAAGATCTGGATTTATTTTTAATGTCTTAAGAGACATCGAAATGTTATTGATAAAATTCATTATTATAATAGTCACGACAACACGTTATGTAATTGCCGGAAATAGCTTCAGGGATGGTGTCAAATTGCCGCCATTTTTTTCCAGAAAAAGCAACTTTCCAATACAACTTTTGAACATAATCTGCAAAATCTATCATTCGTTAATTGGTATTCTTTAAGTATGTTTTAAAGTTTTTTGATTGACGAAATAATAACAAATTCTCCCAATTCAATTCAGTTCCAAATCTTAATTTTCCTGGTTGGAAAAATCTGTTTTTATCTTATCTAAAACCTTTAAGATGTCTGGAGAAACATTGTAAGTGTTTTAAGGTGCGGGACGTAAATACATTTAACGTTCTTCAGAAAATGGTCACTGACCTTGGTGATTAAATCGCTGGCGACACGTTTTATAAGATAAAAATAAAAAAAGGAAAGGATGTATTGATTAAATGTTCTTTAACAAGTTGATGGTTACCAGGGTTAAAACAATCCTAAAATCTGTATTAAAGAGTTTTAATCCTAAAAGTACCAATTTTCACATTGTCTTATGTCCATTTAAGCATAATAACTATTACAGACTGTCTTTTCTAGATTTGCAGATCAACGTTTTCAGATTGTCGAAATTGGTATAAATTCATGGTGCTGAAGTTTGTCCTTCACAAGATGGTCACTGACCTTGGTGATTAAATCGCTGGCGACACATTTTATAAGATAAAAATAAAAAAAGGAAAGGATGTATTGAAATAAAAAAGGAAAGGGTGTATTGATTAAATGATCTTTAACAAATTGATGGTTACCAGGGTTAAAGCAATCCCAAAATCTGTATTAAAGAGTTTTAATCCTAAAAGTACCAATTTCCACATTGTCTTGTGTCCATTTAAGCACATAACATATTATTACAGACGACCTTTTCTAGATTTGCAGATTAACGTTTTCAGATGTTCTTCAGAAGATGGTCACTGACCTTGATGATTAGATAACTAGCGATATGTTTTATAAGATAAAAAAGAAAGGATTTTTATTGATTAAATGTTATTAATAAATTGATGATGGTTAGGGTTAAAATCCTAAAATTTGTCTTAAAGTGTTTTAATCCTAAGAGTATTACCAATTTTGGAATTGTCTCAGTGTATCGCTTTCTAATTCATTTAGAATATAAACAATCATTATATTACATATTATACCAGTTTTAATTTTACAGCACTAGACGACGGTTTCGGAAATAAATTCCTCATCAGTAGTGCTTTGACCAAAATTATGAAACCAAAATTATTTTGAAGATGTTTAAAAGCTACCCAAAGGACCAAAATATATTTTTACCAAATTAAGCTAAGGAAATACTTTGCATGAGGGAGTATACGTTAGTTTTTGAGAAATTTCAAATTTTAACTTGCAGGAAATTTAGACAATTATAGTATATTTCTGACAATAATACGAAATTATTGCCTACTGAGTTTGTGATATTCTCGGGGCACCAGCCACCAGCAGAGATATCGGCTCAGGGGTTTAAATTACATATTATACCAGTTTTAATTAGTAGTGTTTGGACCAAAATTACAATATGTACAAGAGGTATCAGTGTTAGTCTTCTCGAATTAGAGAATCCCATTTTCTATGGAAAAATATCAGACTGTCGAATTTTTTATCTGAATTAAGAAATTTTAGAATTTTCGAAAAAAATATTTTCCTTTCTTATAATTCGATTTATAAAATTTTTAAACATCAAATCAGCACACGTAATACTTTAACAACTAGCAATTAAACCCTATGGCGTATGTATACACGTGCCTCTTTGTTCCGTCCATGATAATATGACGTCGAGGCAATTCTTTCATACGAAAATAACAGTAAAGGTCTGAGCAATCGAAATCCTTGAAACAAAGATTGATACTTATTGTCGCTGTGGCCTTGGTGTAATAGTGAAAATGCGAAGCACTTTCTATTGTTTTGTGAACTTAAAATATAGACATATACAAGATCAAGGTGTATTATTATTCTATTATTGTGTTTAAGCATTAACAAATGGCTCCTTTGTTGTTATCATTCCAAAAAAAAGAAGATATTTTTTATCGGTATAAGAATTTATCGATACACTCAAAACATTTTACGAGCTATGTTTCTGACATGTTTTACATTTTTTACGTTTTTCTTTCCCTTTTCCTTTGTTCTTTCATACTTGTTTCAGGTTTTTTTATTCATTCATTCATTGAATTTTTCATTCATTCATTCATTCATTCATTCATTCAACTATTCATTCGTTCATTGAGTTATTTATGTGGTGTTTGTGACTTCATGTCGTTTTATGATGTAATATATTACATTCAGGGAGACTTATATAAGAGTTTTGAACACTCTTGTTACAGAATCCTGTATTGTCTGTATGTTGTAATTTTGTTATGATATATATACATGTACGGTTATCAAAATAAATACTGTGTAAGTAAACTAAATACGTCTTAATGGTGATATTCAGTCTATAGAGTTTTTTATCGCTTTTTTAGACAGAACTTCAGACTAAGAGACGCCAACATGTAAAGACAGAACAATGCTCATGACTCGGAACAACACATACATCATACACGATCTTTGATTTTCTCAAGTCAGAATATTATAAATGGGAGATTAAATGTTTACATGCTTGAAAACACGAGTACAGGTGTACGTGACAAAACGGAGCGTATGAAGTAAGTAACAAAACATTAAGTAAAGAACAGTATGATGATGTCGTTTATTATACAACAATTCACGGTTTCGGAGTAGGTAACGGACGCAGGATAAAATATGTATAGTGATTTAAATCAAGTACCCATATTTTAAAATTATGTAATATGTAACTGGAAAAGATATATTGGTACTTAGTTAAAACCAACGCAACCAGAACACAATGCAAGTTAATGAAACAGCCAAACAAGATAATATAAGTCAACAAAGAACAAACGCATATTGGTATATCTGGTTATAAAACTCGAGACTCTGGACGGGTGCACTGGTGGTTCTCGATAGTATTATTGCAGGACCAAACCATCCTACATATTTTACGACCAGTTGCCCATAAATGCACATCTTTTAAATCTAAATATAGGTCTTATTTTACCAATCAATGAACCATCAAGCAACCCTTACAGTGTCAATGAATTTAAAAGTGATTAATATCATTCTGATAATAATAAAAAGGAATATTGAACAAATACACTGTATGTTACAAACGATAAGCTTGGTATGGTAAATTAATCCAGTTGCCAAGTATTGTATTTGAATGCAATACTTTAATTTGCCAGTGTTTGTCATGTGCTTTAATAGTAAACTGTTGACATCACTGAATCTTTTGAAGTATGACAACGTCTAGATAAACATCAATCACTAATCCAAAACCTAAATGGAAATAGAAAAAGATTGATCATGTACCAGACACTTAAAACATTGGTATAACCCTGATGTTATGTTGTATGACGTCATTTTCTGAAAGCATGCAACAGAAGACGGGATTGCTATTCACTTTGACGTAAGGGACAATGTTCCGTTTCTCATTTATCTTTAACGCTGTGACAAATTGTTTTAAGATCTGGATTTATTTTTAATATCTTAAGAAACATCGAAATGTTATTGATAAAATTCATTATTATAATAGTCACGACAACACGTTATGTAATTACCGGAAATACCTTCAGGGATGGTGTCAAATTGCCGCCATTTGTTCCAGAAAAAGCAACTTTGCATAAATCAAAGAACAGGGGGCACTGAAGTCTTGTACTTGGTATGAATCAAACCATGGATAAAATAATGAGTGCTGTTGTGTTTTTATAAGGAATTTCTTTTTGTTTCTCTTATAAAATATGCAGCAAAGAGTAGAGTGAAACAATTTTATGCCCCAGTCAAGATTCTATCACTTATATTGAGATGTTTAGTTCATGGATGGTGGAGTGGAGTAATGGAGTTTTACACCTCAGTCAAGATTCTTTCACTTATGTCAAGGCGGTCAGTTCAGCCATGGTGGTGGTGGAAACCGCAAAACCACCGATCTCTGGCAAGCAAACTGACAAACTTTAAGATCTGTCCCGATTGAGATTAGAAACTAGACGGCGAGATATGCATATGATACGTTAGTGTGCGCTTGGCCATCGAGGAGCCAGTATACAGCAAAGAGAGGGAAGTATTGCTGTTTTGAACTTGGGTTCAAATCCAACATTAGACAAAACAATTATAAATTAACCCTATAACTCCGAGTTTAAAAATCAGGTCTGAGACGTCATTTTCTGCATTCTCATATATCAATCAGCAGGTGGTTTAATCGGCACATTTTACATATACAATTTCTAATTTTAATTATAAAAATTCACAAAGTTGTACTAACGGATTACCAAAATTATTGGTGGAGAACACAGAGATTTCTTTGGAAAAAATTTGGTAGGACCACGAACCTTCCACAAATAATACAGAACTTTTTGATACCGGCTCTGAAAGACCTGAGATGGCACCTTAGTTTTTTAGTAGTGGGGGAAAATGTCAGTTCACTTGTCAAAGGCTGGTGTTTTTTTCCACGCATTCCGGTTTCCCCTACCACCCCTGAACTGACCACCTCGATGGACTTGGCGTAATACAGAACACTCCGCTCTTAAGTAGAATATTCTCTTTAACACTATTGTCTTCTTTATTTGCAAATGAAAGATGTTGAATAGGTCTTTAACAACCCGAAAATGGCTATTTTGGATCGTTTTCCAGGTACCAGAAAAATCCAGTAACTCAGACGGCAGTCTAGTTAGCAATGGGACACTATTGGTTGGCATTTCAACATTTGGTATTTAACTATGAGTTATATATACTGTATTAACGAGGCACTTAAGTGACATCAAATTAAATAATATAACTTTCATTTTGAAATAACTACAGATAGATATGCTGATTTCAGTTTAATTTAAATGTATAACAATGTTTTCAAGCATCAAGGACACATACAGACATCATTTAAATCCATTTTGACAAATAAATTGATTTTTATTCTATCTTTAACAATATCTGCGGCACCAGGCATACAAGATTTATCGACACTTTATTGTACAATTGAAACAATCACATAACATCCGGACTGTAATTCAATCATTTTGTGTTCAACCACGATGACTTTTTAAGAGTAATCACCGCTACACCGTTACACTCTTCCCCACTTAAGATTAATAATGGCTCTATTAGATTAATCATGCTCAATATAAGATTAATGCATTACCTGCGGTTACTTGTTACATTTGGAACTTGATATAATTTCCAGCTTATTAGATTTTACATTGAGACCTATTTTATGTCTTACTGAGCAAAACGTTTCTATTTGCACAATCAAAATGTTACGCCACTTTATATCATAATAAATTATTTAAAAAATCAATAAAATCATTTAAAACTAAATGAATTCATGCCTATATCGTGTATAAATACGTAGAGGGCATAGCAATGGCGTTTCATGCCCTAACAAAGGTTTATTTCAAGGTGCACAGTTCTGGAATTTTCGAGGAAAAACATCTTTGTTATCCGAACTGAAAAAAACTCTTAATTTCTAAAGGGGTGGGGGAAGTTGACCGATGCTTTCTATGATTTGCCTACCTTCTAAAAATTGCATAATTATATTGTAAACCGAATATAATTATCAACCTTTTTCAAAGTTCTCAAAATGTTTTACGGCTTTCATCACAGTATTGTTAAAAAGTATGATGTCTCTGTATCCAAAATAACCCTGGATATATTTTACGTCTCATAGTTCCATGTTCCTTTCATTCTTAACTTCTATTCACACGAGCCAGATGTAGCTAGCGAAACAAGAAGTGCCTACGCTTTCGGAGCACCGGCCTCACTTTCCTACTAAAAGTTTACGTGTTTAACTGAATTTGCCAGTTTCAAAGTTTTTACTTTGCTTTGAGATTGTGATACTTTAATCTTGTTTGTTAGAGGAATCAAAACGGTATTACCTACACATATATGATGATCCATAGGAAATTATGTACAGTACCAGTCGAATGGTTAACACTGATAAGAGCTAACGAAAGCAATGCCGAGTGGCCGAGATATGGATAGCTAGTGGCCGAAAAAGCTGTCAACGTTGAGATAAAGCTAACCAGGGACCGAGATGATTTCTCTATTCTACAATGATTCGTTAACTTTTTGTAAAACCGTCGACAGGTCTGTACTGTGCTTTATACAATATTCTAATTACAGTCAAACCTGTCTATAAAGGCCACCCAAGGGAACCAGTAAAAGTGGTCTTTATGGACAGGTGGCCTTTATATACAAGTTCAAATAATATGAATAAAGAACAATTGGGATACAATTCTACTGGGTTTATAAGCAGATGGCCCTTATATAGAGGTGGCCTTTAAGGCAGGTTTGACTGTAATTTGCATTACAAATCGGAGTCTGTACATGTTAGGTCAATGTATTGTCCCCTAGTGCTGTTGTTGTTTGACTTACCTGGCCAATCTTGTCCACAAACATAAATTATTAAAATGTAAAATGGTACATACAAGTATATATCATTTTTCTATTGCGCCATTTACGTTACAAAACTAGATATCTGTGATGTTGAATAATTATATGTTAATGATGAAGGGCTAAGTATACCACCCTGTACCATACCATACCATACAGACAGACCTGTCGAAAGTTTAACACAGATCTATCGAAAAGAAATCGAAATTAGGCTGTCGAGTGGCAGAGATATGGTAGGTAGTTGCGAAAATTAAGAGCAGCTGTCTGCCGTGAATCTGCCGAGATATAGCTAACGAAGCTGAGATGACCTGATGATCTGGCACTGGTAAGTAAGCTTAGTGTTAAACTTTCGACAGGCCTCTACTGTAGCTAATCGTTCTACATAAATTACTGATTCAAATTTATTTTAAAAGTATATAAACAAAACACATCGTTAACGATTGTTGTATTTGGTGTTAGTGCTGTTTGAGTAGTAGGAGCAGTGTTTACGCCCAACTGCCATCTTGAATTTTTGTTAAAAGGTACTAAAACTTAAGGAGAAGGCTGACAATTCTACCGAGTTTTTATGGTGAACTTGTTTAATTTTGTGGACTATTACGCCTAACATAAACAGTTTCAACACGAATTCAAACTTGCAAAATGTGATATATGTTTTTTTCGATATTAAACGTTTCTAAACATATTTGTAGGATTTCCAAAACACTGAATTTGGAGTAAGATTTGTTTTGACTTTCAGCTAAAGTTCATTGTATTCAGATTTTCGTGGAATCAGTGCAAAACACAATGTCGGAACCATACTCCGAGTTTGAGAAAACCAACGACAAAGCTCCAATCCTTGAAAATATAAAAGTTAAATTCCGGAATTTTTCATTTATTGAATTAGTTTTAGCCACAGCGACTTCCGTTGTCGTGGTTATTTGTATAATTTTAGCCACAATGATAGCAGTTAAGTCTGGACCTACAGGATCCAATTCACCATCGTCAAGTGCTCAAACAGGTGGTCTCGATGTTTGCGTTAAAGCCCCGTGTTTGAAATCTGCCGGACATGTGTTACAGCTGATGAACAAATCTGTCAACCCATGTACAAATTTTTACCAGTACGCGTGTGGAAACTTTCCGAGGTTTAACCCGATCGACGCTGAAATGACGTCACGGACTGTTTATTCAGTAATGTATTCCGAAAATCGAGAAAAGTTAACCAAAATTCTAGAATCGCCAGTTGAACGGAATCAAAAATGGTCGTTTGAGAAAAAGCTGAAGGAACTATTTTCTTCTTGTACAAACTTGTATTATACAGAAAGAGCCAAAGGTTATCCATTTATCAAGCAAGTACTGCCTAAAATCGGTTGGTATGTTTTGGGCACTCTTAATACAGAAACGTGGGACTTTAATGGTGCTCTGAGACAGACCCATGTTGATTTGTGGACACAAACTGCGTTCTTTACAACCCGTGTTTATACTGATTGGTATGGTGACAGAAAGAAAAGGGTTATTTGGGTAAGTCTAGAATAAAAAATACTAAAATCTAGAAATCTGCACACATGTAAATCGTTGCCATAACAAATGTAAGTAAAATAATACATTATAATACAAGTGTTAAAATTACAAAACAAAACTGTCACCACCATAAAAACGTCACAACTCAGAACTGTCACTACCATAAAAACGTCACAACTCAAAACTGTCACCACCATAAAAACGTCACAACTCAAAACTGTCACCACCATAAAAACGTCACAACTCAAAACTGTCACCACCATAAAAACGTCACAACTCAAAACTGTCACCACCATAAAAACGTCACAACTCAAAACTGTCGCAACCAAAACGTTACAACCAAACACTGTCACAACCCTACTAGCTAAACTGTCACCAGGCACCAAAAGGCTATAACCTAAACTTTCCACCACCCAAACTGGCACCATCAAACCAAAAACTGCCACCGGATAAACTGTCACCGACAAACCATCACAACCAACACTACCACCCTAAAACCACCATAAACAACGGCTACCACAAAGGCACCATAACCTAACATATGCTTCTGATAACAGGGCCACAAAATGTTCAAGAAAGCAATTTGTAAATATGTAGTTGGCTAAAAACATCGTAACAAAGAAAAAACATAAACCCGAAAGGTACAACAAGCATATTTTAGGGACCATTCTATAGCCAATAGCCCAGGACAAAATGTGACGATACTTTGAAAATATGACACAACAACAGAGCTTTTAAAGAGAATCTTTAAAATTAAAAAAGAGAATTCTTACAGAGGTTTCAGAATCATAGTTAATAATAAACTAAAACTCTCGACTTTGTACAGGTACTGAATTGTATACATATGTTTCAGGTTGATTATGCCGGTAAAAGTATGACAATGTGGAATCAGTTTTATATTGACGAGGAAACTTCAAAGGTATGTTTGATATAATCACTTGCATGTGGTCCCTCATTATTGTAATGTTCTTGTCAAAAGACCTTAAGATGATTGTCACCACTTCGGTAGTCAAGGAAGAGTTCTCGCTTCATATATATGTGTGTGCGCGGGCAGGGGGTTCATAGGTTCGAACCTCGGCCAGGGTCTGGCTTAGACTTGACAATTTCAGTTTCACAACTAATACACAAGTACAGCTGATTTCAGAAAAAAACCCCTCTGAAGTTCTATCAGTTAACTTACTGTATCCTATATGGATAAAAACATAATGAAATAAATAAATTTAATTTTAATGTTATTTAATGAAAAGAAAATAAATATATTTTACTTTCAATTTATATTATATTTGTTTCAGTATCGTAAAGATTTAAAGACATTCATGCGACGAGTTGCCAAGTTTTTGGTCCGTGACTCCAACATTACAAGATTTAACTACACAGAATCACCGAGTACACGGATAGAAACCTTTGTAAATGATGTTTTTTATCTGGAATCGAGGATAGCTAACGTGAGTATACATGTACAGTGAAACCTGTATATAAAGACCATCCATGGGACCCTAAAAATACGGACTCTTATAGACAGGTTCTTGATAAAGATGCTTCTTTTGGTTGAGATATGGAACTTAAAATACTGGTCTTAATAGACAGGTGTTTTTTTTATATTCAAGTGGTCGCTAAAACATGTTTACTTATAGACATATAGACGGGTTGTATTTATATTTGGGTGAAATGCTAAAGCAGGTTTTACTGTACAGACAGGTGGTCTTTATATTGAGGTGGACGCTAATTCAAGTTTTACCGTAGACAGGTGGTCTTTATATATAGAGATGTTCACTGAAACATATTTTACTGTATAGACAAGCCGCTTTATATTGATGTGGACGCTATTTAAAGCAGTTTTTTAAAATATATTTTCAGATAACAGCTGAAACGTTACCCACACCTGACCCCCATACTGAAGAAATGCGACTAACCCTTGTACAGCTAACAGAGAAAGTCAATAACGTGGTATGTCATATTGTAACACTTAACAATAAACAAATTCTAACAAACATATTGTCCTGTCATGAATTTATAATTCAATTGAAATATCGCCGGCTATGCCTATTATGTTCCGACACTAGCCGCCATCATGGTACCAAAGCAGTGCCACGGCAACTAATGGCGTACTAGTGTCTGTGACGTCATTAAACGGCACAATTCAGAATGAGTTTTTATTCTTTTTGCGTGTAAATCAAGCGTGCCAGCCATTTGTCGGAACATTGTGGGCGTGAATCGGCGATCCTCCAATTCTTTTTTGCTTCCAAGCATTTTGTTTGGTCAGATCTTTCCTGTTATGTTTGCATAAATGGATTGGCTCTTAATGACGTAATCTTATTATGGACGACACAAAAGATTTGTTTTCCTACGCCATAGCGTTACTTGCTTTGAAAATATAGTTGTTTAAATTGTTTATTTGTTATTAGAAATTTTCTTTTAATTAAATTATAAGAAATAAAAATAATTTTTTAATTTGTTTTCGAATTATATTATGAAAGAATTGGACAATTTGAACATGTAACATTAATTTTTAAACATAATTTTTCGATTTTTTAAAATTCTAATTTTTAGATTGATTTTGTTGCGTTCTATAAATATATGTTCAACACTGCTGGCGTGGATGAAAATACAAAAGTTATATTGACGGAGCACGACTGGTTACCTCAAATTGCTAACGAAATTAACAATTTAGGGGAAAACAAAACAAGGTAAGCTGATAATCGCACCCACATCACTATCTACACTTCATGGAATGAAACCGATGGAACACTACTGGTAAACGAAAATGGTTCTTTTGGGGAAAACAAAACCCTGAAACCTCTCACAGAAATTAAGCCTAGGCTGCTTCTTTGCCTAGACGTTCAACATAATACTAACTAGCTTTTTACCAGCCAAATAGAATTTTCCCCTCTCTCTCCCACTCTCTCTTTTTGTGTTTTATAATTTATAAATGTCTAACGCAATTGTGTTATTTTAATGGCGAAACAATAATTAATAGGTCTTTACTACAAACATTACCTTGGAGATAGATGTGACTAGACTGAAAATATCTTACCACAATATAGCGAATAAAAGCTAAACATCATTCTTTAAGCTTTGTAAACCACAAACAATGTGTAACAGAATTTGGAAAAATATTCTGAAAAGTTTTAATAGACAAAAACCATAATTATTGTTAAACCAAATAACTTATCATCTTCGGTTTAATTGGAAATGTCCATCTTGTTGTGTGGTCACTATGACATCTTGAATACATCAAATGACATCTCATGGTAAACGACTAGACTCAACTAGTAGTTCATCCGTTCGAATCCAACTAGGGACAAATCCTAGTGTTACCGAAAGTCGGTAGTTTTCTCTGGGCATTCAAGTTTCCTCTGCCATTCCTTAACTGACCGCCTCGATATATAGTTGAAAAATTCTTGACTGACGCTGACGCCGGGGATATGACAAAGTTCAGATGACAAAAATGATGCATTTATTACAGAATTTTAAACAACTATCTTGTATGGAGATTAGCATATAATTACGCGCAAGACTTGTCGTGGGAGTACGTACATGCTAACAGAGAGTTTTACGTAGATCAGTACGGGGTACCAAACTTCCTGGAACCTGGTTGTTTTGTTTCCTGTACATGGATCGTAACCTTGGAGACGCCCTTGGATCTCTCTACGTCAAAGACCATTTTGCTGATAAAAATAAGGATAAGGTATATTATAATATTCAATTATATATATATATATAATATGGATTACTACATATACAAATTGAACACAAGTTATAAATGAAATCGGATGCCATTTCAAAAGTGTCCCACAATTTGGTCAGAAACAACCCCCAATTAGGAAATGCATGTTCCCCCTTTGATTAAATCCCAATCTTTCCGGATTTCCAAAAAAGTAGATACATGTATATAAAAAATTCGAGGTATCCGGACTTATCTTTGTTTGCAATTTTAACTAGTATATATAAAAATCAGCTTTAGCTTAGGAAGATCTATTCAGAAAGACGGCGGGGTTTTCAGATTGTGTATCCTAAGCTGGGATCGGCAATACCGAAAAATGCGTACTGTAAAATATATCAAACAAGTTTAATCCTGACTGCTATTCAACTACATTAAGCGTCGCAACCGGTAGACAAAACAACCAAGAAAACACAAAAGAAGACAGGTATGCGTCATCAAAATCTTAGGCTTACAAAGCCGTCTTGATAGTAAGAGCATTTTTGATAACAATTGCTTAATATATTTTAATTATGTTATCTAACATATTGATTGCAGGTGGTTGAGATAGCGACATATGTTAAAGATGCTCTGATTAATCACACGACAAATAATACATTTTTTGATGCAGAGACAAGAGCTACAGCCAAGAAAAAGGTTAATATACACATCCGACGAATTACACGAGTTTTTAAAGACACAGAACACCTCACGCCGGAAAAATACGAAGTTTTTATAGGCATAGAACTCAATAAGCCATCACGTCACATCGTTACAAACTTCATAAGCCGTCAGTTCATATACCGTATTATATCTATTCTCAACATAAATGAAACATGATGTACACCGAATCATCATACGCAACACAGAACGAAAAAATAAGGCATTTCTAATAGAATTCATATTTTTCGGCCCAATGAGCTATGATAATTAAGAAGACCAGCGTGGCAGAACACATTCCTTGACGTTAATATTAATAATTTATTGTAATTTAATAGAATATCAAAATTGATTTGAACTAAAGCAATGTATTGTGTTCAAATGTTACATGTACTTTTACTATAGTCCGTCCAGTATCTGATGGCAGAGTGTATAAACGAACGGGTTAAAAAACGCATATAGGTGTGAAAAGCGTATCTCGGTATGTGTATAATCACGCTGGTGCACGCTTTTTTTGTTAAAATTACCCTAATATTAAAATAATTTCGCTTCATACTTTGCCATCAAATCGTGGACGACCTATATAAGTGTTTTGTTTTTCAGCTATCAGTTACTGTATCTAAGATGGGGTATCCAGATTTCATGGTCGACGAATCTAAAATGGACGCCAGATACGACAGTGTATGTATCTCAGTCAAAATGTTAAATTTACATTGTTACCTTGTATGAGTATGAATCGTCATGGATACCAATTACTTCAAGGAAGGCAAAGAGAACAGCACAGTTTGTCAATATTATAAATAAGCTTTGTCAATACTTGAACAATCAAAAACAAACATACAAATTCATGTCCGAATCACAATCCAGAAGTAAAGTAAAAACTTTGGAACTGACAAGTCAGGTTAGACATGTGAACTTCCTCCAGGAAAGTGAGGCGCGAGTGCTCCGGAAGGGTAAGCATCTCTTGTTTAGCTAGCTACACCCGCCATGCGTTTTTTTTCAAAATTGTGTGGAAGGGACATGGATCTATGGGACGTCAAATATTTCCAGAGCAATCCTGGACAGAGACATCAAACAATTTACAAACTAAATTGTCATTGGTAAATTGTAGCAACAACTATTTCAATGGTGGCAATAAGAACAACATAGTTTGTCGATGACAAATAAAGTTTTGTCCGTAGTTTCAAAGTTCTCACTTTGCTTTGGAATTGTAATTTGGACGTGGATTGGTATGTTTGTTCTTGTTTATATGTTTCTATATTCCGTTTCAGCTAGAAATCAACAAAATAGACTACTTTGCTAATATTTTGGAAGTAAATCAATTTGAAAGGAAAGATTGGAACGACATGTTAAGGAGCCCGGAAGATAGGTCACATTGGCACCTTCGTACCTACGACACTAACATGGGAACTGTCCTTTCCTGGAACGAGTTGATAGTTCCGGCAGGAATACTACAGTTTCCGATTTACGATTATACACTACCACACTTCATGAATTTTGGGTCTATTGGTTCACTGATGGGACACTTTTATGTTCATGCAGTAGATACATGGGGTAATGTCATTTTATGTTGAAAAGTGGGTTACTTCTGTACGACATTAACAACAACCCTTACAATGAAGTCAAGGATTTATACGCAACTTTTTTAATATCAAAATGTCCCGCATAATGAGGTATGCCGTTGTACCACGTGATACATCCAAACATTTTTTCTGGAAAAATGGGGTTCGCTGCAGTACCACGTGATACACCCAAACATTTTTTCTGGGACAATGGGGTTCACCGCAGTACCACGTGATACACCCAAACATTTTTTCTGGGACAATGGGGTTCGCCGCTGTACCATGTGATACACCCAAACATTTTTTCTGGAACAATGGGGTTCGCCGCTGTACCACATGATACACCCAAACATTTTTTTCTGGGACAATGGGGTTCGCCGTTGTACCACGTGATACACCCAAACATTTTTTCTGTGACAATGGGGTTCGCCGTTGTACCACGTGATACACCCAAACATTTTTTCCGGGACAATGAGGTTCGCCGTTGTACCACGTGATACACCCAAACATTTTTCCGGGACAATGGGGTTCGCTGCTGAAATTAACGTTTAAGCAGGATGTGAAATCATATCAGTTCATCAGCTCCCGTGTACGCGAAAAATGACGTTATTGCGAGAATTCGCGAGTAAACGGTTTCCAAAACGTCCCATGCAAACGAAAAGGGGTGTTGATCGCGCACGTTGTACATCGGCGATCCCCGAGACTTTTAATATTAAGCAATGTTACGTATTAATCTTGATGATGCTGATACCTTACTTAATGAACGATGGCCAAAGAGAAAAAAAGCAATTGTTTTTACTCATTTTTGATTGTATACTTTTCGAGATTTTTATTAGGAAATACAGATGTTGGTTTGTAAAACATTGTTCTGGTATTAAAATAGATATTCTTGTAATGATTTTAAAATATAATTTCGCTTATTTTAGAAAGATTAAGTCATGTTTTCCCTTTGACTAATGTAAGAAAACAAAATGGTCTATTCTGTAGTTCATTTCACGTCAACTGCAAGCTACATGTACTTCCGATTTAAGGCACTCGTGGATTTAGCGGTAATCATAATTTTGCATCTTTTTGCAATGGTTATTAAAATATTGAGTTATGATTTCCATTTTCCATTCCAGGATCATATTATGACGAACTTGGAAACTGGAAGCACTGGTGGAATAACTACACCAACGTAAAGTACGAAGAAGCCAGAAAATGTATTGAACTACACTATACTAACAAAACTATGGGACCTTATACAATACCGGGAAAAACGGAACCTGTTACTGTAAGTCCAAGAGAGCGCATCCATGTGTGTTGGGGTTTTTCCCACTTTTTTCACAACTCAAGCTGTTCTATGGCGGATTGGATCCAAATATTCTGCCGCAATTGCATTTCTATTGTCGTGTGTTACATTTGAATTTTTACAACAATAATGCATTCAAAAGTAACACATGACACTATCAAATAGACCCTAACACTTTGATAAGTTGAAGCGAATGTCCTTTTAAAGTAAATGCATATCGCCAATTAACAAATGTTTTCGTTTTATATAATTTGAAATGTTCTGAAACCACATGTTCTTTAACAGTCATTGTTTCGCGCTCTCTTTTTTTATTTGAAACCACATGTTTTTGTTCTTTTACAGTCATTGTTTCACGTTCTCATTTTTTTCATTACAAACATGTATATAAAACCTTTAATCTTTAATTTAATAGGTACCAGTACCTGCTGCTTATTTTTTTACATGATGCCTTGGCTGAGACCAGTGGGGTCAAGATAGCTTATGACGTAAGTCAATCTTCTTTATGTAATAGTTATTGTAGTCTAACAACAATGGTTGTGTCATGATCTAGATGGTTAAGTGTTCTTAAGTCCCCAGGTTATGGATCACAGCGTCTCCCAACGCCAGCTTTGAAATCGACTAGAACAGGGCTTACTGAAAGTTTGAAATGTTCACCTAATCATAAAACCAATGGGGGAGAAAAGAAATAAGTAGATGGTTTTAAAACGTTTGTTTTTAATATTTCCAATGCTCATGGGGTTTCTTATTGTCAGCATTCTGTCACATGGTTGTGCTTTTTTAAAATTTATTCCTGAAAAAAACAGCTCTAAAAAGTTAAACATTTATCTTTGTGTCTGATTGTGACAATTACATGATGATTGTGGAAATTACATCAAATTCATTTTTTTCTTATCAAGGCATACATGAAATGGGTGACCAAAAATGGTGTGGAACAGACTGCTCCTGGGTTGTACAAAACAAACGAACAAATGTTCTTCTTGGCGTATGCTCAGGTAGGCGTAGCAACAGTACTTGTCTATAATCATATGGGAATTGTTTTATGTTTACATAAAACATTGTGTTTTTCTAAATTTGGAGATTTTCCAAAAACGTGTACCGGATTCGGTAGATATATATAGCATTTGATCAAACCACACTTAAGTTGGTATTTTTTCTCATTACTTTTATGTAAAATCATGAGTTTGCTGAATTTATTCACACATTTTTTTGTGGGAAAATAAGTTATTTTACAGAAAAGAAGACGGGTTCTTATATTGGTGCTTCGTGTTTCATAATTGTTCCCTTAGCGAGTAAAATCAGGGCAAATAATAGTTTTGAAAATAAACTCCTCGCAAAAAAGTTTAATGCAGTTTGTAATTGTTCCCTCAGCCTTAGTTTTAGACAATCAAGAGTTTTTAGAATAAACTTCTCGCAAAAAAGTTACTTGAATATATAATTGTTCCCTTATAAGACCGAGGGAGTTTAGAGCGATCAAGAGTTTAAAAATAAACTCCTCGCAAAAAAGTTAAATGCAATTTATGAATGTTGTCTTAGCCAGATAAATTTTGGGCAATCAAAAAGATAATTGCAGCACTTTTCAATACCTGTTACATTACTGCCGATAGGAACTGATGTAAGTATTTTTTTCTACATGTAGAGTAATAGGGACTGATTTTATTATATTTTTTCTACATGTAGAGTAACTGTTTTGCTAGAAACGACAATAGAGCTTATTCTAACGCTAAGAGAAATCGAGTGTCGGAAGATATCATGTAAGTAATTAAAATACGTTTAATTGAATTTAAACGAATTGTTGATAACTATGATGTCTCTGTTATCCTGGATATATTTGAGGTCAAATACTAACATAGGTCCATGTTCCTTTCATTCTCAATTTTGATCAGACACATTTCGATTGCAGCTATGTAATTAGGAGATGCTCCTCCCGAGCACCCAGTCTCACTTTCCTGGTGGAAGTTCGGGGGTTTAACTAGATGTCCCAGTTTCCAAAGTGTTTTGCATTGTTTATTTTATTGTTATATGAAGATAGAACAATGCTTATTTTTTATGGAACGACAAATATTCGACTGACTTAATTAAGGGCAGAGCAGAGTATTGTTGACGTACACCTCTGTCAAGATTCTTTCACTTATATTGAGGTGGTCAGTTAAAGAATGGTTGAGAAAACCGGAATGACATGAAGAAAGCAACTAACCTTCTACAAGTGAACTGACAAATTTCCCCCAAAAAACAGGAAGGGCGAGCTTACTACGTTGGACGGATACCCGAGATACGACCCATTAATGTAGCTTAAGTATGACATTTTGTGAGCTTTGCAATAATCTTAAACTACTTCAAGAATCAAATAATTTTTTATTTTCATTTTTAGAAACTATTTCTATTTTCTGTTTATAGACATTACTTTTATATTCTATTTTTAGATTTTTCTTATATTTTCTAATTTTAGACATTTATTTTAGACATTGCTTTTTTATATTTTTAGAAATTATTTTTATTTTCTTTTTTAGAACCAACAGCGTTCTGTCGCAACTTGATGCCTTTGCAAAGGCTTATAACTGTCCCGTGGATTCGCCAATGAATGCTGAAAAGAAATGTCACTTGTATTAAAATTTATTATTATTGCGTGCGCCATACATCTAATGGACCTTGTACATAGTCTTCATCTTCTATGATTTTGAACTACTCGTGCGTTATGTCTCCAGATGAAGTGTGGGACGTATTGGTTTTGCCGCATTTAAAGTCACCGTTTCGAGCGTTTCTAGGAGATGCCAGATGGCTAATCGGATAAAATCTAAACTTCACAGGAAAACCAAAAAGTTGGGTGTGGTATTTTGTTTTGGAGCGGGTCCATTTTAACCATTTGTGGGCCCCATATTGCATCTAAATATGGACCCTGATTGTTTACGTTAATAGGACGAAAGCCATTCCATTACAATTAAAGCTTTGTCTTTGATTCAAGTAATTATCGTTTTTACGAACATGAACCAAAATTAAATTATTTATGGATATTAAGTTTTCGTTACTTCATTGATGATGCATCGACAGATATTTCTGCGAAATTTATTTTTTGAATTGATTTCGTATCCAAAATATTACAAAAATTAAGAGTTCACGAAAACGTTTGTGTTGTATTTGAGCTATTAAATAAAATAATAATTCTCATGGTTCATGGTCATTAATGGCAATGAACTACAGTTGAAGTGCATGATGATTTTTTGGTGACACATCAGTGTTATTCAAAGCGTAATTGAACCCGGAAGGAATAGGATTTTTTCTGCGTTTGTCTAAAGTAAATGAGACGGTTAGACCTTTAAAATAGTACTATAATATAACCTATATCGATAGTACTTTTTCGTCATTAAATTTATTGCCTGACCAAAGTCAAGTGTAGGTAAACATTTTTTATCAAACCGGAAATGGCAAGCAAGCTATTTGGTTCACGTTCATAGCAAAGTTTCTGGTTCATTCATGATGTTTGATTTTATTAAACTCTGTTTGAGACCAAATTAAGTTATAGCACTTTAATTACATTTGCTAATGTGACGTCACTCATCTCTTGCTTACGCCTATACCCGTGACGTGACGTCATTGATTGACTGTTACATCTATTAGAATTGCATGCCGTACACGACAATGTTTTGAATTTATTTCAGGATTAAAAAAATAAACATAAGATTTTCAAGAAATACAAAATGTAAACATAACTATTGAACTGTTTAGACATGGCGTTTATTGTATTTTAACATCCATTGTCGTACAAAGCAAACTGATCATAACGCACGTTATTTAGTTTAGTTTAAACAATATTTTATTTAATTCATAAATACATAAGTAAATGGATAACATATACAAATGTAGAAATTAGGATTCGGGAACAAGCCATGTGCTTATATTAACAGTTATTCAGTTTGCTTTTGCATGGCAATGAATGTTTTAGCACAATAAACGCACTTTCTAGTCAAGTAAATGGATAATTAAACGCTTGTTATAACTTTCTTTTCTTATTATTTATCAGTCGTTTCTTGTTTGTAGTCATGGGGCAGATCTCAAAAAGTGGCCTCTTTATTGACCCCCTAAACTTTTTTGTTAAAAGCAGGAAACATGGTGGATCTTATTTCCCTATATGTACTTAGTCACGCTAGGTATGTTTCCACCTTGACTTTTTCCGTTTAATGAAAATATGGCTGCCAATCCAAGATGGCCGCCAAAAAAGATAATTTAAGTATAAAAATTCAATATCAAATCAACCACTAAACCATTTAAGTTGAAATTTGGTATTTCATTAATTAAATATTTATACTAATTTTCTGTGAATAATTATTGGTTGTAAAATTCAATATGGCCGCCATTTTTAAGATGGCCGACGTATAATCATTGTGCTGCATTTTAAATCACATACGACAAAGGATGTCATTATTTTATGGATAAAACCAATGTATTGCATTTAATATATATGTACTTAGTTAGGCTGAGTATGTTTCCATCTTGACTTTTTCCGTTTAATGAAAATATGGCTGCCAAATCCAAGATGGCCACCAAAAGAGATAATTTTAAAATGAAAATTCAATAATAAACCAACCGCTTAATCTTTTGAGTGGAAATTTGATATTTTATCAATTAAATATTTATATTAGTTTCTCATGAACAAACTGTCGTTGTAAAATTCAATATGACCGCCATTTCTTAAGATAGCCGACTAATAATCACCGCGCTGCATTGTTTTAATACAATAAACCAATATATTGAATTTGTTAATATATATACTAGTTAACTGACTCCTTCAAAAGCTTTTTACACCGACATGATTCACATCCACAAACAACAGTGCAATAGAATGCGGTTTTTTTTTGTTTTTCACAATAATAAAACTGCACAAACATCATAAAGATTCAACAATTCCACATTCATAAATATTGTAGGTCAGTTTCCCAACTGCTCACAAAAATTAATTGTATTTTTACTAGGAAAAACATAGATTTCAAACTATTTCCTGATAATTAATGTGTTTAATGTGCATGGCCGGAACACATCTTGTAACGTGGCAATGACGGAACATATGACAGTGAAGTTCATGACGGTTTTTGTTTAGAGTTGGTAGTTTGAAATAGGTTACAAACAAAAGAATTTACAATTGATAATAACATTGCCGAATTTATCGTATATTCATAAGCTTTCAATTTAGAGTTTTCAAGCTCTGTGATTAGTTTGAACACTTCTCATCTATCCATCTCACTCTGAATATGCAACAAGTCTTGAGTCTGCGTATTTATTGTTTGCACAAGGACCTGATGTATCTCGCTCTGAACTCGAGAATGTAGTATTTGGAACCGCAACCCTCCAATAACCACTGACGCTTGCCAAGTACTTCCTTGCTCAACTCATTTAATATAAAACTAGTCAGTTAAGCCTTATTCTCCCCATATTTATAAAATTGTTCAAATTCTCAGGCAACATGGAATTCCATATCTCTACGGTGCGAACTGCTAACAAATGAATTGTTGATGCAATGATAGCGCAAGCCTTGGCTTATTAAGGCCCTCATAAAGTTTTATGGCTGTCATCACAATACAGTATGGTGACTCTGTATCCGAAAATATCATGGATATGTGACGTCCCAAAGTTCCATGTTCCTTTCTTTCTAAAAAGTGTGGGGTGCTCAATTATCCTTCCAGGTCACTTGTTCTCACTTCGCTGGTGGATGTTCCTGTGTTAAACTTCATTTGAAAGTTTCAAGATTTTTACTTTGCTTCATAATTGTGATTTTGACATGGATTGGTATGTTTGTTTTGAATTTATTCTTTTTGTCTGGTTCAAGCCTTTATAAAAGCAAACAATCTACTCTAACGCTATTTTCTAAAACGATACTTTGTGGTTGCTGCGAGACAATCTTCAAAATGCATATTGTGGTTTTCCAATGCTGTTAACCAATGACGTACCATATATTATTGTACAGGTCTTTATATTTTTCGGTAGCGTTATGGAGTTTCAAAAATCAATACAATACTTGCTAAATAATATCATTGTGCCAGTGAAAGCAGGAAGAGGTAACGGTGATAGTGATATACTGGACAAAAAGACATAAGTGTAGTCTACATAACATCATCAGGAAGTTTACGGCCAATCAACAAACATCTGATGTAGCCACAGGTTGATGATGTCATCCAGAAATGTTCAGAAAAAGGTATAAAGATTTGAACCATACTAGAGAGTATGATATTGGTTAACAGCATTCGGAAAAAGCCAATGCACAAACCTTTGACAACTTTGTAGGTTTGCAGATAGAACAATATGTCATTTCAGGAATAGTTATAGAGTAGATGTTTTGTTTGATTGATATTTTGAGCATTCTATAAAGTCTGACAAGAAAAAAATAAATAAAAAACACAACAATCCATCCACAAATCACAAGCATAGAGCATTAAAGTCAGTAAGAACTGGTGAGAATCATTCGATTTAAAGAATAATACATGTACTGCAGAATAGAGGGAAAGTTGAAAAATGGAATAATTCAATATACGTACATATAGATGAGAAAAAGAATGAATCTGATTCTTTTAGTTTATATCAAATCAGAAAACAAACATGGTATATGGCAAGCAATTAATGGTTCAGTTAGGGTTTTTTGGATGCGATAATATTACATCTTGAGTACTGGCCGGGGTAAATCAGGTCTTTGAGCAAATCATAAAGAGGCAGACATAAGAATTGTTCTTTGTGCCAAAAAAAACCCCAAAGAAACAGATAATGGTCAAACGCTTATCCTTTGTAGCCATGCAGATGTTTTTGTTATTGTCTTAGTTTTTGTGTTTTAAAATTAATATTTTGGAAGTAAAAGATTGTTATTCAATCTTATATTTATAGCTGTTGAATTGTTAAACCGGGAAAATATGTTATATTCTGATCATACTTATATAATAAATATATATAAAGGATATACATATAGAATATATTGCTGCAAGGTGCTTGTGGATGTTAATCATGTTGCTGTTAGACTTCTTTGAATGTTTGAATAAGCGAGAGGACTATTTTTTATTACAGACATCAAAAGTCATAGCTATTAAATTAATTCAAATGATATTTATTGAAAACTTAAAAATGTTTCGGCTTCGTTATTTAAATTATTTTATTTACATAAAATAAGTTTAAAGAGCAGTACTGATAATATTTTCACATAATATGTAACATACACACATTAGTTTTATGTCATAAAATAATGACATCCTTGGTTGTATTTGATTTAAAATGCAGCGGGATGATTACAAGTCGGCCATCTTAAAAATGGCGGCCATATTGAATTTTACAACCAATATTTATTCATGGAAAATTAGTATAAATATTTAATTGATCAAATACAAAATTTCAACTTAAAAGGTTAAGTGGTTGATTTGATATTGAATTTTTATACTTAAATTATCTTTTTGGGTAGCCATCTTGGATTTGGCAGCCATATTTTCATTAAACAGAAAAAAGTCAAGGTGGAAACAAACCTAGCTTAACTTAGTTCATATATATTAAATACAATACATTAGTTTTATGTCATAAAATAATGACATCCTTTGTCGTATTTGATTTAAAATGCAGCGCAATGATTATAAGTCGGCCATCTTGAAAATGGCGGCCATATTGAATTCTACAACCAATATTTATTCACAGAAAATTAGTATAAATATTTAATTGATGAAATACCAAATTTCAACTTAAATAGTTAAGTGGTTGATTTGATATTGAGTTTTATTCTTAAATTATCTTTTTTGGCGGCCATCTTGGATTGGCAGCCATATTTTCATTAAACGGAAAAAGTCAAGGTGGAAACATACCTAGCGTGACTAAGTACATATAGGGCAATAAGATCCACCATGTTTCCTGCTTTTAACAAAAAAGTTTAGGGGGTGTCACATTTTTGGGATCTGCCCCCTGACTATTGTCTGTTTCTTAAATAAAAAAATTCTTCTTTATGTTTTCGTTGCAATGGCTGTTGCCAAGTAGAGCCAAACCTGTCTTAAAGGCCACCTCTATATATGGGCCGCCTGCTTATAAAGGCCAGTTGAATTGTATCACAATTGTTCTTTATTCATTTTATTTGAACCAGTATATAAAACTACTTTTACTGGTTCCCTTTAGTGGCCTTTATAGATAGGTTTGATTGTACATAATTTTCTGTTACAATTTTCTCTTTTTAATTCCTTACATTTCTCCCTCTTTTATTTTAATACATAAACATTATCATAAAAAACAAAAGATTATATATGTCAATGAATAGTAACATCACCAAATATTGACTTTTTTGCATTAGGTAAGGTTATAAAAAACAAAAGGGTGACAGTACTATTTAAAAAATATTTTAGCATAATGATAACCAAGTGCTTCTATCTATTTTGTTGATTCGATTTAAAGCCTTTTAAAAGCCCACAACAAAATGGTATTGATAAAGTCTAAATATTAAAAATGTGCTTAGCTTAAAGCGTTTTAAAAATACATAACAAAAATAGTATTGATGGCTTTGTTATCCTCAGATATACTAAATTTATACACTTGTTACTAAGTGGGAGAAAAAAGAGCATTCATCGTCATTATTGAGCTGTTCTGAAGCTTTTCAATAAGTACACAAATTTGCTGACACGGTACAGACCTACTGAAAGTTTCACACCTAGCTAAAGAAAGGAGCCAAAGCTCTACTGCCGAGATTTTGATATATAGTGACAAAAAAGCTGGCAAGAGATAGATAGCAGCTGCCAAAACTATTTTAATATTTAGGGATCTATATTAGCTGCTGATTCGGCATCAATTTGTAAGTGTTAAACTTTCGACAGACCTGTACTCTAAATGAAGCTCAATTTATGAGGTATCTAATCAATTTAGGCTTTTGGTAATCAACAGAATATTTCAGCTCGGTACAGAAAGGCCATCTGTAATTGTAACAGAAGAGCGATCTAAATATTGATAAGACGCCAGTCGTTCTTTCTCTATTTAACGGCGATCTGATATTTGAATAATTTGGCTACTTAGTAATTTAGTCTTTCTTTCTCTGATTTTTTATTTCTTATAGCGACTTGATATTTAAATAATTTGGGTTCTTTGTAATTCAATATCAGGAAGATGCTATGAGAGGGCTGTTATAATGCTATTTTTTGAACAAAATATACCTGGAGCCGTTGGTATAAGTCATTTCTGTATGTTTGTGGAAAAACCATGTATAACTTACTAAACAAATATAAATACAGTACAAATAGGTAAGGAGAAATTTTGTTGATTGATCTTATCTTCTTAAAAAAAGAAAAATGTTTAACTGCAGGAAGATAAAAGAAATTGAAACGTAAAAGAACGGTTTACATACATACCCGAACAATCTCTCTCTCTCATCAATACGAGATAGTTTTTTTTTTAATTTTCGCTGTCTTAATTTGTTCTTACAAATTCTGTTGAATGATCTTATCTTCTTAAAAAAGAAAAAAGAAAAATGTTTAACTGCAGGAAGATAAAAAGAAACTGAAACGTAAAAGAATGGTTTATATACATATCCAAACCATCTCTCTCTCTCTCTCTCTCTCTTTCTCTCTCATCAATACGAGATATTTTTTTTTAATTTTCGCTGTCTTAATTTGTTCTTACAAATTCTGTTGATTGATCTTATCTTCTTCAAAAAGAAAACGGTTAATGTTTAACTGCAGGAAGATAAAAAGAAATTGAAACGTAAAAGAATGGTTTATATACATATCCAAACCATCTCTCTCTCACTCATCAATATTTTCGCTGTCTAAAATTTTTTTTTCTTTCTTTCTTTTTTTTTTTTTTTTTTTTTTTACAAATTCTGTTGAGATGTTCCAACTTATTGTAACCTAGATAAACCACCATAAGTTCTTGATCTAATTGTATACCAATCAGCACATTGTTAGCTGTTGTATACTGGGAACTCACTAATAAGGTTTGTCTAACTTAATCACCATCTAACTCTTAACTAAGCTTCTATTCTAGTATTCCAAAGTACAAATACATCCAAAAAATGAAAGTACACATAAACCTATGGTTGGTTGGTTGAATGTTGCTTAACGTTGCATCAGCAATTTGTCAGCTATTCGTGACGAGAACTTTTTTATTTATCTCTATGGATTAATCAATGAACAATTTTTACATGCATGTGAAGTGCGAGTGTATTTTATGGTCTGCCTTGTACAAGCGCGCATTCAGGCAACTTTAACGTGCTAGCTCACAGAGTTATACGCCGCAGACAAGCGTACCACTCCCCCAGTCCATTATACTGATACCAGGTGAACCAGTAAAGGCCAACGGCAAGGAAAATTCACTTTCCCGCGTGGTGTAAAAGGAGCAAAGTTGCGAAGGCGCGATAGTACCTTCGCTCCATCCGTCCATCGTATCTTCGCTCATTCGCGTTCAGATCGAAGGAACTAAAATGCAAATGTGGCCCTAACAGAGCACCATATAAACTCGACAATTAGACTGCGGTAATGAGCATAGCACGACGGCGTGAAATTACAATGTCGATCCACTTAAAATAGGCTAAATACTGTCAAAATCCATTAAACATAAATGCAAGGAAAAATACCATGTTTTTTTTACAGTCTAATAATGCACGTTTATGTGATTAATGTACATACAATGCTTAAAAAAAGGTAACCTGACTTTAGATTGTGCTAAAAGGCACAACAGGACGATGTGAAAAAACAACGTTGGGCAGTTTGAAAATACTATCAAAATTAATTGAATTCAAATTTAAGAAATACTAGTAGTAAGATTTACCTAGATTCTGGTTAATATTAGAGATATTCTCTAGTTCCAGAATCCTATTAATTAATTATTTATAATGTTATATCTATTGAATTTAATTTATCAAATAAATACTGTTTACACTAAGATTTACCTATGTGTAAAAAAAATGAAAGTACGCATAACCTCGACATTCAGAATGCGGTAATGATCACAGCATGACGGTGTGATAAATAACTATGTTGATCCATTTAAAAATGCGTTAAAATACGTCAAAATTCATTAAACTTAAATGTAAGAAAGATAATGTTTTATTCATTATAATAATGCACGATAATGCAAATATGCACATGTAACTGTAAATAAACAATCCATGGTAATGAGCACGTCACGACGGTGTTGAATAACAAGTTGATCCAATTAAAAAATTACTGTCAAAATTAAAAACTTAAATTTAAGAAATAATCGGTATTATAGTTAAAAATGGACTAAAATCCATAATTATCTTTTTCAGCATGAAGTATCTAAATATACAAGTTAATCTGGATTCTAATTTTTTTTGCGCATCAGCATAAATTTTTATTATTTTGAAAAGTTGTTTAACAAGGTATTAATGATTTTCAGATAGTATCTTGACTAATCGATGTCCAATTGCTATACAATAATGACACACTAATCAATATCGAACATACCCCCCACCCCAAACCCCATCCCAACCCCACCCGTATTGATTATGATTTATAGATAATGACTGACCATTTGTTCTCACAAACCGATCTAGAACATCCCCCTTTTATTAACCATGCTTCTAAGACATGACTGCCTAATGACACAAACACACCTCCTTCTTGTCCATACTTAAGTGAGAATGATTGTTTAATTCTGTGTTGACCATGCTTAAGTGAGAACGACTGTCTAATTACCCCACACACCCTGTCTTGGGCAGGCTTAAGTGAGACTGACTGTCTAATTACCCCACACACCCTGTCTTGGCCATGTTTAAGCGAGACTGGCTGTCTAATTGCCCCGCACACCCTGCCTTGGCCATGCTTAAGTGAGACTGACTGTCTAATTACCCCACACACCCTGTCTTGGCCATGCTTAAGTGAGACTGACTGTCTAATTGCCCCGCACACCCTGTCTTGGCCATGCTCAAGTGAGACTGACTGTCTAATTGCCCCGCACACCCTGTCTTGGCCATGCTTAAGTGAGACTTACTGTCTAATTACCCCACAGACCCTGTCTTGGCCATGCTTAAGTGAGACTGACTGTCTAATTGCCCCGCACACCTCGTGTTGGCTATGCTTGAGTCAGAATGACTGTCTAATTGTCGTCATATCATGACAAACAGTCATCGCCAACTAACAATGTCTTAAACAAAATGCTAACATTAATATCAGGAATATACTTAAGAGGTTTGTTTTTAAACATCGCTCTTAATAACGCCATAAAGCTACCAGAACGCCATCTTATTTATTACATTACAGGGCCATTAGCTACTAGTATTACTTTACAACGTATAGAAAAACAAATTGGGACAAGTACCATCTGTTGATGGTCAATGGTTATCAGCTCTGAGAAATTGATGTTCAATATTGTTTTGGTTTGAAAGAAACGAATATTTGAAATCTATTGTTCTGGTCAACCTGATGAAATATTTTGAGATTGTGGAAATTCTGTTTTAAGGTGCTTAAAAGTTAAAGTGTGTTTGTAAAGAACACTAATTTTTTGGAAATAATTCACACAGAATCCATTTAAAATTCATTATTAAAATAATTATGATACATTCGGTACACTTATTGGGTATTTACAATTTAGGAAGATGGAGAAGAGACAAAAAATACACAAACATACTGGCCCATGTCCAAACCAAAATCTAACCTTTTGAAAACTAGCAAATAAGTCAAAGAAATAAACGTCCATTAAGGAAGCGAGACCTAGTGCTCTGGATGGGTAAAAACATTTCGCCTATATTTAGCTTCACATGTTACAAATCAAAATTTTTTGAAAAGAACATAGAACTATTGGACGTTAAATACATCCAGGATAATTGTGGTCATGATATATTTGCATTATCTCTGGGGTCAACAATTATTTGTAAGTAGTTGGTTCGTTGTATAAAGGCCCCCATTTCACAATCATTCCTTAGCTAAGATTTTCCTTAACTTAAATTTCGCAAATTGCTTTTTTTGAAACTACTGGTGAATATTTTCGTCAAAACTAAAAGCAAATGTTTTAATTAAGAAGTGATTTTAAAAATGACACCGTAAATTCTTCAGTATCTTCAAAATTAACAAAATTATAAAGATTTGAAAATTTGCAAGATTTAAAATAAGGAAAATCTTAGCTAAGGAATGATTGTGAAACTGGAGCCTGCAATGATATCTAATGTGTTCATTGTGAATTAATAGACCATAAACAGGAGAAACAGGTATGTTTCTGCATAAAAAGGAATCTTAACTTCAGAAATATTAAAGTCATCAGAAGTTTGGCAGCATTTTTGAAATTAACATTTATAGCATGTCGATCCCCATTTTCTGGGATTTATTCACTTTGTTTGGGGGTCAGTTCTTGCATTACTTTGATTATGTAACTGTAATTTTCCTAATTTTCATCTGCTTAAAAGCTTAAATGGTATAATGTTGATATAAAACCATTAAAACAAAACCATTTTCTCTGTTCTTTAATAATCTTTGTCATTCATACTAGGTGTATTGGTATCAATGGCTTCAATTGTTCAAACCTACATTAGCCAAGTCATGATTTATGATATCATTGTAACAGTATCATTTTAGGTAGACATTTTGTCGACAGCATTCCTTTGATATTAATCGTATAATTATAAATGTTGTAACATTTCATCATTTTAAAAACACAAGAAACAAATAGCCACTAAAGAAACTAGTTCAGCTAACATAGATTTAAGTAGACAACATGTCTATTGTACATGTATAATTTGTCCCTAGCAATGTACAACCACTTCCTCTTTCTGAAACATGTACAACCAGTAAGTGATACACGTACAATACAATTCACTCGTGTTTAATGAAGGTCAAAAGCAGGTGCTAAGTGCACTTTTAAGCAAAGATGCAGTCCATGACAATTACGTCGCTTAAGTATCTGACCAAGACTTAGATGATAGTGACTGTTCTTTCGTCAAGCTCTCATGATTTAGAAGTGAGCTACGGGATATATCTTACAAACCGACGAACCATTTCGCCTTAGACATGATGCGCAAAACCACCATCCCTGAACATTGTCCGGAGCGCACGTCAAAGATAAAATTTCTGGTTCTTCACATAGTAGTGAATCAGCAAAACTCCATTCAGTCAATCAATCAATCAATCAATCAATCAGTGGACATTTTGTTAAAAGTAGCAATGTAAGCATCATTACTTGATTTAAGGTCAGTGTTTGGACAATGGTGTTTGCGTTGTTTAGACATTGCAATGTATTTCACAACCATATAGTTTAGCGAGTTACGACAAAACCTTCAATAAGTGACCTGCATATGTAATATCAACACAAAAAAACATTATTAAGTCCGTGTGAGCTGCAGTATAAGAATTAAGAATTGTATTGAAAAAAGCAATGATTACTGATACAGTTCAATGTAAAAAATAAAAATGAAAAAATGCAATATTAACAGTTCAATGTAAAAAATAAATTTGAAAAAATGCAATATTAACAGTTCAATGTAAAGTAAAAATGGAAATAATTAGCAATATAAATTAATATTATAATAGCAATTTTTAAAATTATTTTTGATTTGGAATACACAAAAATAGCTCGTGTGGCATTGATGGAACGCTAAGATAATAATAATGATATGATCGATTGTAAGTACACTACCGTACTCTGCCAATTATAGAGTCCTTCTAAAACAAGTTGTAATCAAATGTCATCCAATTCTCCTGAATGATAAAATAGAATGCGTGTTTACTCTGAAACAAATTTGAAAAAAACTTCATCCAACCCACTTATAGACGAAAACAGCCATATTAGGAAACATGAAAATGTATTTAAATTGTCTGTAACTCCTGCTGGTGATGTCAAAGCATAATCAATACTTATATTTGTCTCACATGATTTCCTAGATACACATCGATAACTAGTAAAGTACAGGCCTGTCGAAAGTTTAGCACTGATGTAACGGATTAGTACCAAATCGGCAGCTTAATTTCGGTCCCACGTAGGTTATATCTCAACAGCTGGTAAATATACCACTCAGCAGGTTTTCAGCCACAAGCTGTCCATACCTTATTCACTCGACAGCCGAGCTTCGACTTCTTTTCGTTAACTGTGTTAAAACTTTCGACAGGTCTGTACACATCGATAACAAATAGAGTACAGTCCTGTCGAAAGTTAAATACTTGAGTTTACGAAAAAGTGGCTGCAGAGTTGCCGAGATATGGATGGAAAAACTGTCGAGAGAAAGGTGAAAAAATGTTAAGTGCTTACCCTTCCGAAGCACCCGGCCTCACTTCCCTGGTGGAAGTTCACGTGTCTAACCTGACTTGTTAGTTCCAAAGTTTTTACTTTGCTTCTAGATTGTGATTCTGACATAGATTAGTATGTTTGTTTTTTTTATCAGATACGACTATCGAAGGATGTGGATTAAATGGCGATTCCTCGCTAGTTAGTTATAGTAGTGTTAAATTTTCGACTGGCCTGTACTGTATGGATTCTTCAGCTGTGTTTAATGCGCGTGTTTAATGCACGTGTTTAATTATATTTTTTTCTGGTTAATTGTGGCGATAAATCAAATCTAACTTTATTTATAATGTTTATCAAGTATAAGACAGAATCAAAAACCCTGGATCTATAAATCAAACTAGGCGTACCAGGTACACAGATATCAATCAGCCATCAATCCAGATACACTGATCATACAAATACCAATGCTTTTATCTACAAATATCTCCCTATTTATCTTAATTTAAGCCTAACATCAATTTATTGCTAAATCACACAGACCGTTTGTATATTCTTATAGTACCAGTTTGATGTATGATGTTCATTGTTTTTCTTTACGTGTTTCGTTGACTTCAAAAGAGCATTTGATACAGTTTGATATGATTTACAGCTCATACGAACTTTCTGAAAGAGAATAAATCCATTAGATTCCTTTGCTTGCTTAATTGACTTTACGAAAGCTTTTAACACAGTTTAGTACGACAATTGTAAGCCAGAGTACAAGGTTACAACATCTTTTGCTTCTTTTTGTTGATTTTACCAAAACTTTAAACAAATTCTGACGATACATGTTTTAGAAAAACACAATATTACAACTACTTTGCTTGCTTTGTTGACTTTACAAAAGCCTTTGACACAGTATGGTGCTATAGATTTAAGACAAAGTACAACTCTTTGCTTACTTTGTTGACTAAACGAAAACGTGCACCAGATTTTGGTTCGATAGCAGTTGGACAAAACACAGCATTACAACTAATTTGCTTGCCTTTTTGGCTTCAGGTTGGGACACAAGGAAATAAAAAGAACGATTGAAATTGTACTAATTACGACCCATCACAACGGCACACATACTTGAGGATACACTAAGGCACAACATAAGAACGATTCTTTGATGTATTTATAACAACTCCTTACTTAGTATACAGGTGTATGAAATGTTTTCTTACATTCACAAATATTTATCATTTTTCTGAAGTGCTATATACATTATTGTACTATAAATTTTAAAACTGATATTAGTACAGATCGTTCCTGTTTTGGCGTCATTGAATCCTTTTATCTATATTTGATATACTTTTTACTTATATATTGTATATCTGATATTGACTTTCTCAATAAGCGTTTATCTAGTTTTGTCTTACATAATTGTTTTCCTTTGTGTTGTGTGTCATGTTCTTGGCTGCTTTAGCTAGTCATGTGCTTATTTTGTTTTTTATTGGAATAAATACAATTCAAAATTACATCTGACAGTTATATCCAAGTACAAAATGACTTGTTTTCACTTTCAAATCAGCATTTTGAATATTACTAGTTGTTATCAGAGCCTTTCGCCGCCTAAGTTTGACTCCCTAACCGCCAGGTCTTTGTGTCAATTCAGAGCAAAAAATGATAATGATTATAAAAAAATGAAGATAAACTTGTCATTGCACAGACACTAAATCTTTTGATTGCAATGGATGTGATCTAAGCACTTTTGTGGGAAAGTAAATGTTAAGATTTAAGAATATGTTTTATTTTTTTCAAAAGACATTTTATTCACTTTAAAGAATGAATAAATGGTGTAAACAAATGCATTGAGTCTAATTGCTATAAGTGGTACTATAACCATCCCGCTGGAGATATAGAATCAATGTAATCATTCAAAATTAGAATCTTTAGCGATTTCAATAAGTGGTATGATTACAGAGCTTCCTATAGTACTTTAACCGCAACTGAGTTCACATGTACTCACTCCATTGATCATCCCAAGCCATGGATATTATAAATCAATGTCCAAATCTCTAAATATATGTTTATATAGGTTCAGTGAAAGTACAAAGTCAGTACTTTCACATCCAGTGGCACCAATACGTGTTTGCCTTTCATTTCTTGTGCTTGGTAGTTTCTTTTATTGTTCTGTATCGTTGCATTTACTTTTGCCAGCTACATGTTATTCAGTTTTTCATCAAGTTCTCGCTTTCTCCGACACTTTGTGACAACTAATGGCTCTTCAAGGATAAATGATAACACAGGAAATCGGGAAAACACAGCCTGACATGTGACATGTAGCAGACAACGCTATAATATTGTTTATCGTAAAGTATCAATGTTAATTGTGTCAAATTAGTCGAGATTTACCGTAGTGAGAACATTCCACCAGAATAAACAAAGTCTGTATAAAGTAACAACAACACCACAGGTGACTCCAGACACACGGCAAATAGTATTGAATTATATTTTTTTTATTTCTTAAGAATTATAACTTTGTTTTTGCATAATTTCAGTTTTTGATCATTATGTTGCCTCTCGTGTTTAGTTATATTTAACAAGTTATCAAGAATTTTATTTTAAATATTATAAAAAACATTTAAATATGAAAACCATATAACATAGATTATCCTTATCCAAATGACAAGAGTTTGGCACCCTATTAAATTAAAGCAAAAACAAACCTACCGCTCCATGTCCAAATTACGATACTAAAAGCAAAGTAAAAACATTTAAAACTGGCAAATTAAGTTAAATACGTGAAAATTGGCAAATTAAGTTGGACACGCCAAGGAAGTGAGGCCGTGTGCTCCTGAAGAGTAAGCACCTCCTCCTGTTAAATTTGAAAAGAAATAGATCAGCTAGTTTGCATAAGTTCCATTCAATATTTAATAAGAGCACCAAAAACTAAATTGTTTTTGTGATGTGATATAATTTTATTTTTAATACATAATTTTATTGTTTCACAGATTGAATGTTTATGTAAAAACGATTTGTTTTTGATAGCAAATTAAATTATTGTTACAGATTGTTTTCTGGTGTAATCTTGTTTTTGATTGCAAATTATAATTGTTTTTCTGAAACAAATTTGTTTTAATCACGAATTTATTAATATTTTACGAAGCCAACAAAACATGATGTAAATTCTATAATTCTATAATACCAGGACAATGATATAATTCTTCACAGAGTAACAGGTAATTACTAGTCTTATATGACAACATTAGGAAAACAATATGTGCAGTCACGTTTCATTTGACATCAACAACTGTCTGACGCAGAATGATAGATGGAGAAAATCAGTTGTTTTAGAAGATAAACATGCTTCAACAACAAAGCAGACAGAGACAGAATCAATCCATACATAAATTTAAATAAATAGCCAATTTGTATAATTTGTATTATGGAATAGAGAAATCCAGAAATGAAATAACGAAATCTGTTTGTAAGCCAATATAACCAATAAAATGCCAAAATAAAGAAGATTGTAAAGTGATTCTCCCCAGTCAGAATATTTGACTAATGTCGATTCAATCAGTTTTGGTTCTGGAATAGTTGAGGTACTCGCAATACGCTTCCAACCTTCGGCAAAGAAACTGACACATACTTAGATTACTGATTATAAAACTCTCGACTCTGTACAAGTACTGGTTCTTAAGACAACATAAACACTATTGAGCCCACTAATGCTAAAATTTTTGACTTTTTTACGTCATCGTTTACTATCGAGATACTATGTTTTCAAACAATCATTTCAAATCGCCATAAATTTATACAATATATTATATATATATATATATATATATATATGTATATGGCAATCCTTTCAGACTACCTTTGTTTTGCAGGCAAATGTGCATCAGATTGCAAATAAATTGTTGAATCAGGGAAATTGCAAGCCTAGACTTATCAAGGCCCCGAAAAAGTTTTATGGCCGTCATCACAGTATTGTTGATAAGTTTGATGCCTCTGTGTCCAGGATTGCCCTGGATATATTTGACGTCCCATAGTTCCATATTCCTTTCACACAATTTTGATTACACACGTGGCGGGTGTAGCTAGCTAACCAGGAGGTGCTTACCCTTCCGAAGCACTCGGCCTAACTTCCTTGGTGGAAGTTAAAGTGTCTAACCTAACTTGTCAGTTTCAAAGTGTATTTTACTTTGCTTCTAGATTGTGATTCGGACATGGCAATGGATTAGTATGTTTGTTTTTGATTGTAATGAATAGGATTACTTTGATTTCACCGCTTTAAATATCTGAAAATTGTAAATTGTAAAACGTTCTAATTCTAAAAATTTAAAAACAGACTTTTTAATAATTCAGAATGTACTTAAACACCAAAACATTTAAGTACATTGCAAATAATGAAAAAAATGAATATAAAATGTACTTTTAATGCCTGCCAACAATTGTTTTTGTTAATGCAAACAATACTAATACGCTTGTGTATTGTCTTCCTGTCTGAGAATAAATCCTGTCAATTTATAAAATATGCCAGTCTATTTTGATATATATGTTTTACAATATATTGATGTTTCTGTATTAAAACGGCGTCTGTGTATCCTATATATTACGCAGTGCTTGTCTGTATATATTCTAGCTCTTAAAACTCTCTAGACATTTTGGTTGTCCAAATTTTTCCTCAGTCTGATATTAAAATCTTATTCCTCTCGTCATGCTCTATTTTGAACATGACGATTGGGATAGGAATCAAATTCTTGATGATTTAACTTAACTTGGTTTCCACAAATTATACATTAGCCATATTTTAAAATATGTGAAAGCATAGTCCTTTTAATTTTTGTTTTTTACAAATTTGCTAAATAGGTTACTGTTTTTGATAAAATTCTCAGAAATAATAAGACAATTGCATTTTTGGTGTCCAGAATGGAAACATGGGTTACCAAAGTATCAGTCCCCGTGTGGAGCACTGCTGTTTTATGCTTGAATAAAACCTGGACATATTCCACTGTGAAAACATTTAATCAAATTGCCGGTTTTCTCCTGGAAGTCTAGTTTCCTCCATTATCCTGAGCGTCTTAACATAAGTGACAGAATCTTGTGCATAAGCCAATTTTGGTTTTCAGCTGATATCTTCATTATTACTGTAAAACCAAAAATTGGGTTATTTAAAAAAACCACGCTACCGGTTCCACATCTGACATGATCAGCAGTTAGTTTCCATCATTCCACAACATTTGAACACCTTGTTCATGATTCCAATCACGTAATTACAAAACGTAAGCCAATTTTGGTTTTTGGTTTTCAGCTGATATCTTCATTATTACTGTAAAACCAAAAATTGGGTTATTTCAAAAAACACGCTACCGGTTCCACATCTGACATGACTGACAGTTAGTTTCCATCATTCCACAAATGATTTCATTTCAAATCGCCATAAATTGAAAAGTGTGAGGTGGTAATAAAATTAATTTTTATAAGTATTGTTAAGGTAGTTCCATACTTTACAAATCGCCTGAAAACACATAATGGAATTTTGATATGTTGTACATGGACATAAACCATTCAACATGCCAACATTTCAGGGCAGGTTTTCGACTTGCTTAAGAAGTTCTGAAGCGCCACCTGGTGGCCATTTTTTACGGGATAAATTATCAAAGTATGACCACTGGTATCAACAAATAAGCTTTAATGATGTTTTGTCATGCTTAGAAACCAAAAGTGTCTTGCATTTAAATTAACCATAATGTCATGAAGATTATTTGGACCAATGGAATTTTACTTCCGGTCACGTGAAGATTTTCTACAGCGCCAATACGACCCCTGATTTTCACATATATTGCACATAAATATATAAGTTTGATTTTCGGAAACAAAAAATAGGGGGTCGTCAAGCTACTTTTTTCATAAAATTGCATCAAAATCCTGAAACAAGAAAAAAAGCCCCATTCCTTACATAAGCAGATACCATTAATGCCTTAGTATACTATTATGAACGCATGTTTTCGTTTGTTATTAACAAATAATTATTAAAAACACCTATTTTGAGCTAGTTTGGTTGTGCAAAACAAAACCAGTTTTAAATTTCATATGGTCTGTACCCATAGCAACCGTTACCAAACACAGATGAATTAAAGTGGAAAGGGGAATTCGTATATATTGATGAAGAGTTCTTGATTCTAGCACGCCGAAATGAAACGCAAATACAAGAACATGGTCAATTTCACACCGATAAAAATTATTATTATACATTATGTTTATTGAAGAATCGTCAGTTTCCGTCATACTATCTGTATTTAAATTCACCAAAAAAGTCACATGAAGCAGCATTTACATCACAGTAATTCAAATTTTAAACGGTGTACTCAAATCTTTCAATTATTCAGAATTGTGCCCTTAACAGCGTAGATCTTTCTTATGTAATTAGATTAGTTCTTTTAAATAGTACTCAAATTTGATATTGTGAATTATAATCTTTTGTGAATGCAGAAAATACATCTAAACGATACGCGTAACAGCGTTCCCGCCAAAATTCTGTAGGCGCCAAAGACCACATATTCGCGACGTCATAGATGAAAAAGACGTCAAATCAAACATTTCGACCGCACGCACAAAACATCGACGTCACCATGGTATGGAACTACCTTAATATAAGAAATAATGTAATTTTGCATTGCCTTTATGAGCTTGCAAAGTATAATTGGCTGTCTGAAATATTTGCAGCCTCTTATGCAAATTGAGACAGCCCATTATACTTTGGCCTTTTATGCAAATTGAGACAGCCCATTATACTTTGCCAGTTCATAAATACATTGCAAAATTACTTTATTTCTTAATTTAAGATGTATAAAATAGACCAAGTTGAGGCTTTGGAAACAAAAGAGAATTCTAAGTGTTATAGATTTTGGTGTTCAGCTTATATCTTCATTATTACTGTAAAACCAAAAATTATTTAAAAAAAGACGCTACCGGTTCCACATCTGACATGACTGACATTTAGTTTCCATCATTCCACAACATTTGAACACATTGTTCATGATTCCAATGACGTAATTACAAATTGTCAGACAATCTTAGTTTTAAACTTTATTTATGTTTATAAGAGAAATGCTGTGTTATTTCAAAAAACACGCTACCGGTTCCACATCTGACATGACTGACAGTTAGTTTCCATCATTCCACAACATTTGAACACATTGTCCATGATTCGAATGACGTAATTACAAAACGTAAGCCAATTTGTAAAATATCACACCTCCATTTCTTTGTATTCAGTCATTGATATTTAACAGGAAAATTCAGTACATTTAGAACACGGGCATGCATTATGTGTATTTTACTGCAACATCTTATTTAAATAGCAATAATATTTTACGACCATTATTCAGATGTCGGTTAAAGAATTGTATCATGCTGAACAATAAAACCACTTTAGAAGCAAATGCTCGTAAAAATGATTGGAAATGCTAGACAAAAACATCTTTCTGGTAATTCATCTATTATTAGTTCACAATCCGTCGATTAATCTTTGTTTATTTTATCAAAAATAGAATTATCCAAATATTATGAATAAATAGCTTTTGTATTGATTTAAGCCCATTGAACCCTAACCAATCTAAGATACACATAAATATAGCCAGGAAAGTAAATACGGTTCAATTAAGCTGGTTGATTGGAGTACAACACAAGTTGAGGACATTTAACATCACACAATATGAGGATATTGTATTTAGGCATTAGAGTATTTACTTATAGCGTGTGTGTAAACTGATTTGTGTTTAAAATTCTGACTGTGGACAGACTGGAGCTTCATATTGCGCTTAGTATGATGTCCAACAAACCATTGCAAGAAATTGGCCTAAATAAAACCACAATAATTTTCCTTAACTTAATTATAATGAAATTGAAATCTTAATTATTTTGTTAATTTTCAGATATTCAGCAAGTTTTGAAATTCACTTAGAAGTTTTGGCATTTGTATTTAGTTTTTGTTAAAAATGTTTATTTATAGTTCAGAAATAGATTGCCAAAATGTGCTAAATTTAACCTAAAGAAAGTCTTCGTTAAAGTCTTGTGAAATTGGGGCCTGGGTCAAGTTTAACAACCATTTCTTAACTTAAGTCTGACAATTTGTTACCATCCTTATGGTTTTACAAATATAAAGTTTGGACAAAATTGGAATAAGAATGACACAAGCTAACAGTGTCAAAATGACACTAATTAAACACCTAAGGAAAATATTATTAAGAAATGCATATATTATTATGAACCCGAAACCTGAAAATCTAAAGTATGTTAATATAAAACTGGTATACTATGTAATTTAGCTGTAAATATAAAACTGGTATACTATGTAATTTTACACAATGCGCAAATTTATATGCAGCCTATTAAGCACTCATCTTGTATGTGAACCATCAAAAAGCAAACACGTCGCTTATCTCAAAATCACAACCCCAAAAACAAAGTAAAAACATAAATACTAAGATATTATATTAGACGCGTTAACTTTCACCAAAGAAGTGACACCGGGTGCTCTGGAAGGGCAAACAACTCTTCTCTAGCTAGCTACACCCGCAACGTGTGAAATAAAAATGGAAAAAAAAAAACATGTGACTATCGGATATCAAAAATATCAAGGATAACAAAAAATCTATAGCCAATTTATCCGTTTCTTACAAAGCCAGTGTATTTTTGTTTCACAATGCAAAGCATGTTTGTAAAAAAGACATGTAGATGACTTGCAGTACTTCTCATAAATCCTTTATATGTATGAAGATGTCTATAGATAAACATGTTATTACCCTTCAAGAACATTGTTACGGCGGTGTTACGACGCTGTAAAGAGAAACTGTCACGAAATTACATGAAGTAGAACGAAATATTGAATTTCTTATGTAAATTCACATTATTGAGTGTCGGCGATTTGGCGATGTCTGCTGTGGGTTGATAAGTCAAACATTTGGGAAATGATGTAATGGTAAAAAAAAAAACAAAATCGTTATTTAGTTGTGCAAAATTTAGGTGTTTAGATTTTAGGACGAGCCTATTTCTGAATGAATAATTTTACGTTGTTTTTATGATTTTTTCAATTTTTGAGGTTTCTTGTTTGTTGTTTAATGTTAGTTTTGTTTTTTGTTGTTTGGTGTCTTTGTTTTATTTGTTGAGTGTTTTTATTTGTTTTGACTATAACACCTTATGTCTAGTTTGTGATTTTTGACTTTGTACCCCGATATGAACTTGTTTCCCGCATATGGCGTCAAACATAGACATATACGTCGGTAAAGATCAAGTGTTTAGTGACGTCATTGTTCATTTAACCAGAAATCGCTACATCATGTCTGCCACATGACGGAACTGATAATAGCTTACTTATTATTACCATCTTTCATTTTTTGTGTTATTCAATTGTTATGTTCAATAAAGTTCTATGTTCAATTTTAAATGAATGTTTTATAAGTCATTTGTTGTTGTACGACAATATTGAATGGCAATTTGTTCACCAAAAAGTTACACTTCATCGATCTGTGGCACTTAACAATAAGAAAACGTCAAACAAAGACAATGACGCCATAATACAAACCAGAAGCATAAAAACATAACAGCAAAAACGGAACAGTGATAAACACGGAACGTTTGTTCATTTTAGTCTTCAGTATTGATCGGACACTATTTGTTGAATGTCGTGTCTGTCTGTCTAAAGAAGGCAGATCTAGAAATGTAGTTGACTTTTATATGGTTTCTGGAATGTTCTATATACCGATTGATCTGTTATTTTCCTCAAAAATATTATCGAAGATACCAATTAGTAAATAGTCTACTAAAGTGTTCCACATGGTTATACAACCTTTTTTTAACAGAAAATAGCTTTATCTGAAATTGTCTACTTTTATCAAATCGATCGTGGATTTATCGGATATATAAATGACTTCGTAGTAGCTGAAATGTCACGGACAGACAAGTGGTCATTATGTGTCTGTCAACAAACACGTCCAGACAGTCAGATGACCATTACGTCTCTAGAACTGTAAACAAAAGTCACAGAGTTGTGGCTAGTGATTATTCCGTATGTATTGGTCATCGACCTATAAAATATTTTGCGTAATATGTTCACCATTTGTGGGTTTTCAGCGTGAACGCAAACAGGATCGAAACTTCAGCAAAGAAAACTTTGGTTTGACGACTATCAACTTGACCGTCGCAAATTCAATACATTAAACGGCACAATATTTAATTCTTTATGTAGAACTCTGGAATATTCATACAATATAACCACCGTAGCTTTTTTATAGAGTGTTCCTTCCGTGTGTAGGCGGTCGTGGTTCAATTTCTTGACAGGTTTGCAATGCCAATTTTTTTTAATTTTGCAGTGCGCTCAGGCAAATGATCAGGGAGGATTCACGTTGCACGACAGCCTCAGTTTTCAAGGTCTTTTTGAAGGATCACGTGACTTATTTCTGAATTCCGTGTGAGTGGCTAAAAAAGTCACTACCTTTTCTAGTCTTGGTGAGAACCTGACCGCGATTAGAACCCAGGACCTCAATCTAGGTGTCACTATACCAACGTAGCTAACGTAGTGGGTTTTTTTTACCATAAGGAGCAAATATCATTTGAAATATTGTAATCACAATCCTTGTAATGTTAAAATTGCATTATCCGTGAAATGTAATCTGGTGATATGATCGATAATAGACCATGATATTTAAATATTAAATAGTTTAGGTTTTAGTTAGATTTCAGGATATGATAACACACAATAGCTGATATAACTGGTGTATGGAGGTACCAACATGTATTTCCTTAATTACGTCAACACTTATTTATTGATGGCACTAGAAATAAATATAGCAATATCGATATTTAAAAGCTTCTTTATTGCCATTATTTTGGCTTTTGTTTATTTTTGCTTTTCTTTATTGGCAATCATTTGACTATTTTTTTATTTATTGGAAATATTTTGGCTTTTGTTTATTGTCGCTATTTTGAATTTTGTGTATTGTCGCCATTTTGAATTTTCTTTATTACCCTATTTTGGCTTTTGTTTATTGTCATTATTGCCATTATTTAGGTTTTCAACTGTAAAATATCAGTAACATCACACCATCAATACTACCGCTGTCAACGAGATACTGTTGGTTGTTAGCCCGTGACATTTCTGGATTGGTTTAACTTGATCTGATAATTTCCGATACTCCCCCGCGTATAGAGGAAACATGTATCATAAAACACCATTAAAACGAGATTAGGACGTATCGATCACTGACATGTCTTTTTACTGCATTTAAATCCTTACCCGCCATCGAATTACCTCGCCACCAATTTGCTCTTTAATTATGGAGGTAAGAGAGGTATCAATGTCGTAAAATTAAAGTCATAATGTCACGTATTTTCGAATTAATTCAAGTTAAACATTGGATAGCTTTATGCGTAACGTCATGTTCCTTATGTTGTGTTGTTATTAGCCATTAGGTTCTAACTTCTGGAATAAACATTTTTAAAACGCCTGGAGTTATTTCTAGCACTTATGATTTCCGATACGGTTGTAACTCTTGTCATTATCCGTCACGGTCTGGTAAATTAGTCAAGTATGATGAATAAATAATAATCAAATAATGTCACAGGTGCCACAAAAGAATGTGTGTGTTTGGTCTGATATTGTTCCTAATTAAAATCTTTGGGGACAGTAGGAATAGGTTGTCATGACATTGAATTAGCTATTACTGTACAAGCACTGCAATTATATATATTAGTCATGTTTGGGTCTTGTGCTTTTTTGAAACACTTAGAATAATATTTTTCTTTGGGGATATCCAGGGAGAACTGCGTGAAACACTGGTTTTGTTGATTATTGAAATGCTATGTTTTATTTATGTATGTATTTGTATAGCTAGCTAGACAAGAGACGCTTATCCTTCCGGAGCATCCGATCTCGCTTTCTTATTTAAATTAACGTCTTTAACTTAATTTGTCCATTATTTGTCAAAATATTTGCTATACTTTTGGGATTGGCATGTGTTAAATGACAAAATCAACCAAGAACAAGACACGAGTATGATAAAAAAGCCAAACAATTAAAGACAAAAAAAATACTGGAACCACTTTAATCCGTCTTTTGACGGACACTTTAGTAATTGTTCATTGATGTAGATATATTACAACAGGCCTCCACCAAGTTAACAAAGGAACATAATAGTAATATATATATATATATATATTATTTATTTATTATTTATTTAATATATAATTGATTTGTTTGAGTTTGACTACCAATTGCGGGTTTCGTTAAAGCTAGTTGTATTTAAAAAACAACACTTTATTTACTGTATTTTTGCTATCATACCATATCTACCATATCTATAGGGAACAAGAAAGCACCAGTCCCTTTCTCAATATGTTTGTTCCATGACATTATGAGATTTTTCTTGCTAAATAACAAAAGGTCTGTTAAAGACGTGACTCTTACTTTAAAACAGGGCTTAGTTTTGATGTATTCAACTCGAATTTAAGAAGTTCTTGAATTATAAAGGGATTTTGTCCCTTATTGTATACTGTTTTCATAGATTGAAGGCAAATGATAATGTTGTTTCATATTAACGAACACATAATTAGAATTTATATACAGTTTATACATATTTTTCACAAAAAGCTTTCTCTGAATATTTCTACTAGAAAATTTTTTAATTTTGAAGATTATATATGATTAAAATTGATGTATCTGAATAATTGTCATGGTAACATACACAGTTATTCCAGGCGTCTTAGTATAAGTTATCAAAATATGACACATTTAAGTTCTTCTAAAACTAGTAAAAATGTTTGTATGCATTTCTATAGAAGTTTTAAGAAACCAATTTAAGACAATACGTTATTCAAATTATTCCAGAAATTTTATCAAACTATTCTCACAGTGCTTGAAGCAAAATAAGTTACAAACAATTTTTACACCATCATAATTGTTTTTAAGTTAAAATAGAAATCCAATACTACCTTATTTGAAATGAAACAGTTTAAGAAAATAGTTTTTGTCAAGAAATAATGGCATGATATACATTTATTTTTTCTAAAAATGGTATAAACAAATAAAAATAATTTTTTCGATTCTTGTCAAGAAGTGATGTCATGATATACGTTTATGTTGCTCCAGAAATGGTATTAACAGATGAGAGCAAGTTTCGATTCTGATCATCAAGTAATGTCTAGCTTGCTTTTAAGTTTTTAAATTGTCTCTGGTGTATCGATTATATTTCCTCTTTAAATCTATTTTGATTTGCAAATTCACATATCTTCTTTAAATGTAATCTGATTGAAGCGAGTCTTGGGTCTTTAATGTCTTTATTCCGACTCGCATTGTATTTTTATAGGACAAATATGTGTCTGATGCTTTTAGACTTAAATTGGTCTCGTAATGATAAGCAAACAAAACAAAACTTATGAACAGACATGTCGAAAGTAAAAGACTAAAAACAAAGAGAGGTCGAAGCTCGACTGCCAAGTTATAAATAGTTAATGGTCAAAAAGTGACCTAGAGATAGATAATTGCTGCCGTAAAGCTACAAGCTACTGAAATGTAGGAAACGAAAGTTCCATATGAGCTTCGATTCTACATTTATTCCTTATTGTAGTGTTACACTTTCGACAGGCCTGCAGTGTATTTCCTGTAACCTATGTCAAAAGTTGTTAGATTTACTTTAGGAATAGCGATTAGAAATATTCAACATATGTCAATTCTATTTAGATAGTTGTTTATTTCAGACATAGTTTCGTGATCTATTAGGCATACATTAGAAAAAAAAATTACGCACTATGGTTCTAGCAATATAGATGTATTTGTCATATCTGGTTGTTGAACTTAAGTTGGTTGCCATTGATACACATAGAACCCGCTGAACTCCGTCAGGTGAAAATGACTAAATGCTATGAAAATTATTTTAAAAAAACCTGAAAATATTTGTTAGATCCATAACAATGTTTGATTAGAGATATTAGACTAATCGGTAGCGTTTTCGACCACTAGCTATCTATACAGCACAGAACTGTCTGAAATCTTCAATGCAACAAAGAGATGTTCGTAGAGTTAGTCATCGTGAAATCTTCAATACTGCATTTTAAAGCTAACAATTAGAAGCCTATAGCATTGCAATTAAAAATAATTACAGACATTTTTTTTAAACCTTTTTGAAAATTTCAGGCGATACGAAAATACTCCAAGAAGATTTAATACGTGAACTTTATAGTTAATTGAACATAAAATAAAATATTTTAGCCCATGGAACAGCTGCATCGCTATTTTGCCAAACATAGTTCCAGTTTCCAAAATCAAAATTACATAATGTTATGTTGTTAAACAAAAATTTTATTTAAAGCATGTGTTTTAATTCTCTTAAACGTTACGGTTTGCAATTACATAATTAAGCATCGAAAAAAAGTCACATAACCAATCACTCAATCATTTGTGTACTGGTATTGTCAGAATCCATATGGTTGCCAGGGTTAGCCAAACCTGTGCTAGTGTCCTAAACCGAAATTAAATAATACTACGTTGCTAAACAAAGGCTTTATTTTAAGCAGCTGTACTAATTCTCTAAAATGTTACATTTTGCAATTACATAATTAAACATTAAAAACAAGTCACATAAATCAATCACTCCATCATATGTGTACTAGTATAGTAATGTAACTGTCCATAAGATTGTCTCGGTGAGCCAAACATGTGCCAGTTTCCTAAACCGAAATTAAATAATCTTTTTAATTTTTATTTTAACCATCTGTATCAATTCATTAAAACGTCACGGTTTGCAATTACATAGTTACGCATTTTAAAAACAAGTCACCTGAATCAATCACTCGATTCTATGTGTACTATTGTTCATCTTTAATGTTTAGAGACAGTTGTTTTCATTAATAATTTTTATACCTTTTAAATTTTCGAAACCTAACAATCATATTTTGTTTTGGAAACAAAAAGCGCATCTAGAAATATTTTTAGTTTTATCTTCACTTTTTCCGTTATTCTTCTACATAGAGAAAATTTTACATTTTTCACTAAAATTAAGCTGTAGTATGCTCCTTAAGTTACCCTATATGCATATATTAAAAGATTCAACTAAGGTCAACAATTACAATGTAAATCACTTATATATTACAATTATTATTGGCATCAGTTTTGACAAAATCATGGAGAAGAAATATTACAAATGAGTGAAGTGTGTAGTTTTGAAGTGTTTTTTATTTGTAAAAAAGCATTAGGATCACATTATTTGAAAGTGGACAAACTGATTAAGTCTACGACACAGGCGTGATTATCAATGGTTTAGAACATGGGGTCCATAACGGGTGTTTTAGTTCTGAGTCTTATCGCGATATTTGTAAATTTGCTGATTTTTTCTCTATATACAGAAATAAATGTAATGATTTCAATTTTTCGTGTATTTTTCCTTGTTAGTATTTTTGTTTTTAAACACATATATTGTGGTTATTTTATGAGACACCAAATGATAATACAGCAATTTCAGTTAAGGTCTGTCTCTAAGTATAAAAGACGCACAATAGTAATGTAACTATCCATAATACAGTCTAGGTTAGCCAACCATGTGCCAGTTTACTGGATCGAAGTTATACTACTGTTATTAAAAATTCTTTATTGAAATCATGTATACTGATTCCCTAAAACAATTACATAATTAAGCATTGTAACACAAGTCACATAAACCAATCACTCCATCAAACGTGTACTAGTACTGTTACTATCCATAATACAGTCTCGGTTAGCCAAACCTGTGCCAGTTTCCTAAATCGAAGTTATACTACTGTCTGTTATATAAAAAACCTTATGCAAAATTGATTACATAATTAAGCATTGTAAAACAAGTCGCACAAATCAATCTCCATCAAATGTTTATTGTTATGACCCATATGAGTCTTTAGGCAGCTCAAATTCAACACGTGGTTATAATTGTGATGTAATTTTGAGATTCAGCATAATAACTGACAACTTTCGGTAGTTCAATGTTAAACTTTCAACATGCCTGTACTATAAGTTTGAAACAGCAAATGATTTGCACATCTGTAGAACAATTGATCTGAGATTATCGTAATATGTATACCAATTCCTTAAAACAATTACATAATTGAGCATTGTAAAAACAAGTCACATAAATGAATCCCAATCAAATGTTTATTGTTATTACCCATATGAGTCTTTAGGCAGCTCAAATTCAACACGTGGTTATAATTGTGATGTAATTTTGAGATTCAGATAATAACTGCCAACTTTCGGTAGTTCAACGTTAAACTTTCAACGTGTCTGTACTGTAATTTAAAACAGCAAATGATTTGCACATCTGTAGAATAATTGATCTGAGATTATCGTAATATGTACTACTTGCTGACTAAAAACATGTAAATGTAGAATTATCAAACGGTAGCAATGTTATAAAGAAAAAAATGTGCCATGTACTCCCAGAGGCAAATGTAGTGTACAACAAACTAATACCTACAATGTGCTACTGCAATGTAAAACAACATGTTTTTGTTTTAAGCGCACGCCAGTTTCCTGAGCCTAATTTACACCAATTCAAAGAAAATAAAAGCCTTTTATACTTAAAGCACATGTCAGATTTCTAAAATAAAAGAAACTAGTTTCAAAATAAACGTGAAAACCGCTAAACCACAATTGAAGGTTAGCAATTGTTTAAATACATATTGTATGCACAAACGTATATTATTCCATCAAATATTTATTGTTCGTTATCCATATGAGATCTAAGTTAATTCAAAATCCAACACATGTGTATAATTCTGATGTAAGTTTAAATTACAATGCAGTTACACACTCACACGGGAGTCCAAACAAAAACCGCTGGTTTCACGCTACAATAGTTTTTCTGGTATTGTTAAGATTAATGTTTAGTTCGTATTAATCATGTACACATACTAGGCATGTCATTCAAATACAACACAAAAGTTATCCAACCGTTATCAGAAAATAGCAATGGGAATTTATAAAGGAATAGCTTATTGGAAAATAATACATAAATATGAAAAATTGATGATTTTAGAAATGTTTTGTATTTTCTATAGCAGATTGACAGAGTTTTAAGTCTACATTTGGCCTCATGTTTGTCCAAATGTTTGAAAATCCAAAATCTCACCCGTCATTTATCAGATTGACATGAAGTAAACAAGGCCGATATAAATAGATTTGGATGCGATAAATGCAGATATGATGCATTGGTGCCAGGTTGAGAAGTATATGACACAGTATTTTTTAAATATCCACTAAGAAGTCCTCTGTACAGTTTTATGGGGTTATCAAAACCAAACACACCAGTCGATGTCCAAATCGTAATCCCAAAAGCAAAATAAAAACTTTAAAAATGGGCAAATTGAGTTAAACACGTGAAGTAAGATTGGGTGCTCCTGCAGGAAAAATGCATCCTATCTAACTAAACACGTGTGTCGTTCCAGTAGATATTTTGTTTTGTTGTTGCGTGTTCTTGGTTGTTTGTTGATCTGTCTACTGGAAGAAATAGGCCTACCTGTTATATGAGATATGATTCTTATTTAATAATGTAAGAAAAAATATATGTACCAAAAATGATTTTATTACGATATTTTATCACATGAAATGGTCACGTGACCAGACTATATATATTAAAAATGAAATCCAAAATATTATCTTACAAATGGTATAGACCCCCTCCCCAGTTCCACCTCCGGACAACATTGAATACCTTTTATATATGTCTTTTTAATATGTCTGCGCTACATTACAGTATTTGAAAAGATCACCGTCCTTAAAACGACATTTCGATTTCAATTCTTTTGGCAAGGTTACAAATTAAAAGCCTTGTTCTCAACAATTCTGTAAAGGTTAATATCCGATAGAGAATAAGTGAGATTTTATTGCCTTATAAATAATATCAAATCCGTTACCATGGAAACAGATCAGTAAATTAAATACTTATGTTGTTTACATTATGTTAGATATAACAATAAATACCCTTAGAGAAATAAACAGTATGCGATTATATAACTATATCGATGGGATATCTGGAGTTTAAGCACATCCATCATTTATAGCTTAATATAATTTCTAGAATTTATGTTTTTCCTAAAGCCGATACCATTCTTAAAGGAAACTTAAGAACAAATAAACTATTGCATAGGCAAACACCATTGACCTGTCTGTTTGACCTTTCATGAGAAATATTTATATACGATGATCCACCAAATATATGGGTAGTGTAAAGACTCGAAGTTAATAAACGTTGTACGTATCCCATGACGTAGATACAGTCAAAGATGAATTCTCTAAACGTACATGTGCTGGAGTATGATAAATATTTCAATTAAAGGTCAAACGGACAGGTCAAACTTGTTTTCGATTTCCCTATAATTTATTCTGGTTATTGAGAAATAAAGTTTCTTGTAGAAAAGGATTTTGATAAGATTTTGTTTTACGTAAAGGGTATATGATGGGATTTAATGTGTCTTGTATCAAATGTTCGATAAGGATTGTCAAATAAAAAAATGAAGAGATCTGATCAGATTAAACGAATAAATTAAGTATAATCAGTCAATCAATCAATCAGTTAATGACCAAAGAAAGTGTACAGTCACAGCCAGAATACTATTAATAAGTTGAATGCTCTAATTAGAAAGTGAAAATTAAACAGGTCTGTCGCTTAGATGGGTTCATCGAATATTAATGCTCTGGCTCAAAGCTTTCAACAGTTTTTTCAACAGTTTAAAGGTTTTAGTAATCAAACAACTGTTCAATATCAATTTATCTAAATACTATCAACAGATATATCTCCAACGTCATTCTCACTTACAACTACCAATAAAATAGTCATATACCACCTACAAACAAATTACTACTTTAAGCTTTGTATGAAATTATTTATCTATTCATTGACATGGGGTAATTGGATACAACATTATACCATAACCACCTGTAATAACGTATTAATGATTTAAGAAAATTACATCAATGTTTTTGCAATTTAAAAAACTGAAAAGAGTCTTGATTTGCTGAACGTATGTATGGTTCATGGTCTTCCACATTAGGAACGCTTCTTTATGCAGGAATCTAAGATCATCTTCCAATTCAATTCGAACTAATTTATGGCTTGCCATGCGTTCTGAATAGTTCTGATCATCGCTTAAATACGATGTGTACATCTATACATTTGATATTGTTGCTGTATTGTATCTTCAACAGCCATTGTGTGCAGCAATATAAAGTGATAATGGTAAATTCTGCAAATACGAAGGTAAAGCATCTAGGTGACATCTTTAAACCAAAATGAGGATCGTGATGATGCCAATATTGAGATGAAAAATCAATATACAGCCAAACCTGCCTTAAATGCCACCTCCACTTGCTTATAAAGGCCAGTATAAATGTATCCCATATTGTTCTTTATTCATAGTATTTGAACCTGTATATAAAACCACCTGCCAATATAGGCCACTTTTACTGGTTCCTTTGGTAGGTGGCCGTATTTATCAGGCATGTATGTGGCATCTGTAGTAATTAAATATTATATACCAAGACGGACTACAAAGGTATCAATTACCTAACGTCCTTAGTATAGGAGAAAGAAATTTGCATCTGAAAATATGTATATCGCAACAATCAATGCAACAAAAAAGAGACAACAAACAGAATAACAAGACAAAAACTAACACATTTAGGGATCATTGACCATAAAACTTTGGACGGGCACTGAAACAAATATCCAATGATATGGTTTCAGTACTACTAAAAGGCCTTCAACTATCCCACTTAGTTTACAACCAATAGTAACATATTTATTCCGTGATCCGTTTTACAGAATAAAAAAATAAACAATATATTTCAAACATTTGATCGGTATACTTGACAATTTAATCTGCCTCTTCTGAATCCTATAATTTGACAATTCAATCTCTTTCAATCGAATCTTATAATGTTCTCCAAGTCACGTCGTGTTTCAGATTATAATAGAATAAATTCCATCTTGTAGCGAACACCTAGATGGATTCAATGCAAGAATACTTCATTTCATCGTTAATGGTTTTCCGGAAAATGACGTTTAAAACCGTCATCATAGGACACTAACCATTTATTTGTATTGAAATAAATACATATTTCAGACTCGGAATTATTGTATCAATACGTCATGCTTAATGGAAGATACGATATGGGGCCATATTTGACCCAAAAAGTCAATGGCACAGAAAGCTAAAAGCACGTGCATATTTATATAATTACATTCCTTATAATATGACACGTGCATATTTATATAAATACATTCCTGATAATATTTTTGGAATATGTAGCAGAATTAATTACATTTTTTTCTTTTTTAAATTTCATTGAGACTACGCTAAAAATGACCGCTAGTTCTGTCGTAAAGCACAATGACGGATAACATCATTTATGAATCCCAATCGGTGGATTTCACACTAAGTTAGTTCGTTTGCCCATGTTCAGTCGTTTTTCTCCGTGCACTTCGATTTTTTCAACTATTCCAGAACTAACTGCTTTAAATTTTATTGAAGATTTTGACTCTTGACTCTACATTAAACAATTCAACTTCTATAGATGATGGCCAGATATTTTTGAGCTTTCGTGTTTTGTTTACATTATGGCAAGTTTAACATTAAGACTTTATAAGACCTTATGTACCGTTTTAGCCTACAAAAACAAGGTCATTGTACTTGGTTATCACGCCAGAGGTATCTAGAATCGCATACTAATAACAGATGATACAAGAAAAATACGGCAATGGAGTATAAATCTCCTACAGGATTTGGACGGGCAATAGCAGTTATTCTATTATAGTGATATAAATTGTATTTGGTGCAAGAGGTCTAACCATGGACTCGAATCAGAATGGTGGTCCGTCCGATAAAGATAACTTACAAGGCAGAATTGTGGAAACAAGTTCATATAAGACATTGGTCTTGTTTTCGAATCTATTTTACACACTATATTCTTGTATATATGCTTTTATAATATTGATTGTATGTTTTTCATATAGTTTAAACTCCGGCAAAAATGTAAATAAACAAAATGGTACATATCAATATTTAACGCAATATGGGAATTTTGATAACAATTTACCCTATTTTAGATGACCTTATGCTAATATAAGGTTGTGCTCGAAAACAAAATAGTAAAATGACAATAATATTAATAGCCAGAGGAAAACAGTATTGCAAACCCCACAATAATTGATATTCAGTTAATCCTCGCAGGATACATAGCGTAAATGAAACTTCTACTTGGTGTGCCCATCATTTCTCTGTCTTTTTATTATTCTTAATACATACTTATCCATGTCTCATATTGCATTTTGGTAATCGTATTGAAACATAATACGTAAATAAGAGCTATTGTTCGTCTTTTATACTTAGAGACAGTCATTAACTAAAATTGCTATATTATCAATTGGTGTCTCATAAAATAACCACAATATTTGTGTTTAAAAACAAAAATACTAACAAGGAAAAATACATGAACAATTGAAATAATTAGATTTATTTCTGTTTATAGAGAAAAAATCAGCAAATTTACAAATATCGTGATTAGACTAAGAACTAAGACACCCGGTTTGGACCCTATGTTCTAAAACATTGATATTCACGCCTGAATCACGCCTGTGTCATAGATTTAATTAGTTTGTACACTTATAAAGAAGGTTATCCTAATGCTTTTCTGAAAAATCAAAATACTTCAAAACTTTATAATTACATACTTCACGTCATCTAAAGTGGATATTTTGTGAAAGCCGATTCCAATAACAAGTGTAATATATTGTAATTGTTGACCTTAGTTTAACCTATTAATGTATGCATATGGGTAACCAAGGGAACATATTACATATGATTTTTAGTAGAAAATGTAAAATTTTCTCTATGTCGGAGAATGACGGAAAAGGTAAAAATAAAACTAAAAATATTTTTAGATGCGCTTTTTGTTTCAAAATAAAATATCAATATTAGGTTTTAAAAATTAAAAATATAAAAGGTATTCATGAAAACGACTGTCTCTAAACATAAAAGATGAACAATAATTGAGATGGCGGTAAACCCTGAAAAAGTACAATAAAATAGGTGTCATTGTGGCCAGTCGTCCGTTTATAAAACCGATCGTAGATTATATTTTTATATTGTATTATTGTGACTAAGATGTTACAATAAAAAACAAACATACTAATATTTTGGACTTTGATTTAGACATGAACATGTATGTAATAATATTGTTTGTGTTTGAATGTTATAATTATGTTATAACGCAATGTTTCTTTGATTCAAACATTTTAATCATTCAAACCATTTCTGTTATTTTAGCATCTTAAAACTCATTCAATGTGCTAAATTCCATTCAAAACGTGAAGACTGTGACAAATGATATAAACACAATGTGTAAAACCAGTTATGTGACCAACTTTACTTTACGAAGAAACAATAGGTGATAAATAATTGTGTCCAATGATGTCAGCAAACAATGGCCAATTAACGTAACCAATAGCAATATCTGTTCTGTGAATTGCGGTAATCAAAAACAAACATACTAACCCATGTCCGAATCATAATCCAGAAGCAAAGTATAAAACTTTGGAACTGACAATTTAGGTAAGACACGTGAACTTCCAACAGGGGGAGTCATCACCTCCTGTTTAGCTAGCTACAGTCACTACGAGTGTAATTAAAATTGTGTGGATGGAACATGAAACTATGGGACGTCAAATATATCCTGGACACAGAGACATATTATATTTATCAACAACATTTTTCTGGGGAAATATTATTTCGGGTAAAAAAAAGTTTGTTTAAGTGACTAAGCTGCTGAAATAAACATGCCATTTATCAATATAATTTTTTCAAAAAAAATGTTTCAGGTCACAAAGAGTATCGTTCATTACATACAAGACTGGAGTTTAATTACAAGGAAATGCTCAATCAACTATAAACATCATCCAGAGGCATTAATCTGGTCAGCAATATCAAGACCGTTAGTCAATATTACAGAATTATTCTTACATCGACCTATGGTATATTCCATCAAATGTCAAATGTACTTTTAAGTAAGTGATACACGACGACAAAAGGAAAGAAACAAACTTTGGTTTTAAAAAAGCAGTGAGTGCCTATTAGATTCAACTCGTGTTTGATTTTGAAATATCAGATTTAGACAGAGGACTGACTAAATATGTATATAATAAACTATGTTATCATTTTGCCAGATGCTCGTCCAAAGCACTGTATCTTAATATCCATTATTATATAGTATTTTATGTATTTTAGCGTCTGAGATCTTGCAATAAACATACCGTTTATCACCAACATTTTCTGGGAAAAAATTTTCAGCTCAAAAGATCGTTCATTATGTGTACAAGACTAAAGTTTCCGCACGAAAGCAAGTCATCAAGTTTAATTACAGGCTAGTGTCAAATCAACTATAAATATCGCCCAGAGAATTAATATGGTTAATATTTTCGAAATCAAATACATATGATGGCCGTTGGTCAAAATTACAGATTTATCCTCACACTGATCTGTGAACATATCCATTGCCATAAGCAACTGTGCTTTTAAGCGTTACACGATAGAAGTAGAAAAACGTGTGTCGTTGTTGACCTAGGAAAGCAAGGGTGTTTGTTGCAACAAATTGATATGCAACCAAAAAGACTTAGTGTCTGATGTTGAAATATTGGAACTGCTGAAAAATAGATATAAGCATAAAATCGCATGGAATCATCAATGACATAGAACTAATTCTATATATACCAACAGTACGTGTCTGATGGCGGAAAAATACCATCTTTGAAAATATAGAATAGACGCACTTTATGTGTTTTAAAATAAATGTCAATAAATTGAATGGAAACAGTTGATCCGTGTGACACATGTGATAATTACATTTAGAATCGATGGAATGGAAGAAATGATGTCTGTTAAATTTTTATTAAACAAATTTGGAATCAATGGAATGAAAGCATTGAATATCTCTTTGAAGATACGACATGTATACTGAATTATGACGATAAGGAAATTCAAAATTTACGTGTCTGATTGGTGTCTGTCTAAGAAAGTTGGTATGATAGATGGATAACGTCCTATACTGAGACACGTATATTGCAGTGTTGCCATTTAATACCTCAACAAGCCGATTTCCAATATCTAAATGCATATAAATTCAGCCATCTAATTATTACAATTGTTGCCATTTGATACCTACATAAGCCAATTTTCAATTTCTAAATGCATATACATTCAGTCATCTAATTATTACAATTGTTGCCATTTTATACCTCAACAAGCTAATTTTCAATTTCTAAATGCATATACATTTCACCATTTAATTATTAGAATTTGGGTCAGTGTTACATTGAACCGGGTCAAACTTCAAATATAGAGATATGTATCAAGGGTTATGGGTTTTTGGTGCCATTTGGACTGTTAAACCCAATATGGCCGTGAAACACAAAACTGTTATAGACACGATGTGAATACTGATCGCTTTGAAAAGATATTGTTGTCATAAGCAATGCTTCCAATTGAGTAACACATCCTATTCAATGATATTCATTTTCACCTCAATGGGTTGTTAACAATCTTATTCATATTTTTTTTGGTGCAGACCTTTAAATTTAAACCAATATTTAAATATATAAATTTGATAAAATAGTTAGACACAATCAAAACAAACATACTTATCCATGTTCGAATCACAATCCAGAAGCAAAGTTGAAACTCCGGAACTGACAAGCTATGTTAGACACTTCCATCAGAGAAGTGAGACCAGTTGCTACGGAAGGGTAAACACCTCCTGTTTAGCTGTGAACTTGACTTTGGCCGCCACATGTGTTGACTCAAAACAGTCCTACACTTATATTATTTATGTATTTATAAGTTACTACAATATTTTAGAGAAGTTGTGATGGTTTTTTCTGCCAGTCCTCTATTTTCAATTATTACTATAGGGCGCCGTCAAAGTAAACCTAATTATCCCATCTTACATTGTTTCTAAAATACACAATTTTCAATATTGTTCCATTCCATAAATGACCAAAAACAAAAGGCCACAAAAGTCTATAAAATCTTTGAAATCGACATAAGTTAGTGTCAAAATAAATATCTGATAGAATCTTTAACGTCATTTATTTTTATTACTATGACTTCATTTCCCTTTACCCTGGCGTAAATACCGTATTGGCATCGCTGTTATTACTGGCTCATGTAGTCAAACCTTTTCCTTGAAAACCAATATAAACTAAAGAGGACAGTCACTTTACAACGAATGTATCATATGAAGAAGTACTTCCATGTTGTAATTCCTTACTTTGATAATCTAAGATAGCTAAATGTATACAATGTTTGTAAATAGACATTAATCCTTATTTAAGATAATCATAGCAGTAATGATAAACTACAATAGAGCAAATAGAGCAGATCGTTTGTTTTATTAACTGTACATACGATACAGTCATGTCAAAATTTTAACACGGAGCTAACGAATAATTGCCGAATAGGCAACTCATATTGGTCTATCCTCCTAATCTGTATGTTGGACAGCTGATGCTATTTACAGAACAGATCTGTTGAAAGTGTAACACTGATCTAAGCATTTTTATCGAATGGCCGAGATATTGATGGCAAGTGCGAGGAAAACTGTTGAAATCTGAAGATAGATAATAAAAATAAACATACCGTTTATCACCAGCATTTTCTGGGGGAAAAGTAATTCAGGTCAAAAAGACGGTTCATTATGTACATGACTGGTTTTCAGCGCGACATCAAGTAATATATTTTAATTACAAGCTAGAGTAAAATCAACTATAAACATCAACCATTCTCTGATCTAGTCGGTAATATCAATTGTCACCAACGTATGGTGACCGTTGGTCAATATTACAGATTTATCCTCACCCTGATCCATAACCATTACTATTATAAGCAACTGTACTTTTAAGCGTTACATGATGGAAGTAGAAAAACATTAGTGGCGTTGTTGTCTTAGGAAAGCAAGGGCGTTTGTTGCAACAAATTGATATACAACCAAAAAGACTTAGTGTCTGATGTTGAAATATTGGAATTGCTGATAAATAGATATAAACATAAAATCGCATGGAACTAATTGTATAGTGATGTAAAATTAAAACTGGTATAATATGTAATTTAAACCCCTGAGCCGATATCTCTGCTGGTGGCTGGTGCCCCGAGAATATCACCAACTCAGTAGGCAATAATTTCGTATTATTGTCAGATATATACTATAATTGTCTAAATTTCCTGCAAGTTAAAATTTGAAATTTCTCAAAAACTAAGGTATACTCCCTCATGCAAAGTATTTCCTTAGCTTAATTTGGTAAAATATATTTTGGTCCTTTGGGTAGCTTTTCAACATCTTCAAAATAATTTTGGTTTCATAATTTTGGTCCAAGCACTACTGATGAGGAATTGTATTCCGAAGCGGCCGTCTAGTGATGTAAAATTAAAACTGGTATAATATGTAATTTAAACCCCTGAGCCGATATCTCTGCTGGTGGCTGGTGGCTGGTGCCCCGAGGATATCACCAACTCAGTAGGCAATAATTTCATATTATTGTCAGAAATATACTATAATTGTCTAAATTTCCTGCAAGTTAAAATTTGAAATTTCTCAAAAACTAAGGTATACTCCCTCATGCAGAGTATTTCCTTAGCTTAATTTGGTAAAATATATTTTGGTCCTTTGGGTAGCTTTTCAACATCTTCAAAATAATTTGGTTTCATAATTTTGGTCCAAGCACTACTGATGAGGAATTGTATTCCGAAACGGCCGTCTAGTGATGTAAAATTAAAACTGGTACAATATGTAATTTAAACCCCTGAGCCGATATCTCTGCTGGTGGCTAGTGCCCCGAGGATATCACCAACTCAGTAGGCAATAATTTCGTATTATTGTCAGATATATACTATAATTGTCTAAATTTCCTGCAAGTTAAAATTTGAAATTTCTCAAAAACAAAAGTATACTCCCTCATGCAAAGTATTTCCTTAGCTTAATTTGGTAAAATATATTTTGGTCCTTTGGGTAGCTTTTCAACATCTTCAAAATAATTTGGTTTCATAATTTTGGTCCAAGCACTACTGATGAGGAATTGTATTCCGAAACGGCCGTCTAGTGATGTAAAATTAAAACTGGTACAATATGTAATTTAAACCCCTGAGCCGATATCTCTGCTGGTGGCTAGTGCCCCGAGGATATCACCAACTCAGTAGGCAATAATTTCGTATTATTGTCAGATATATACTATAATTGTCTAAATTTCCTGCAAGTTAAAATTTGAAATTTCTCAAAAACAAAGGTATACTCCCTCATGCAAAGTATTTCCTTAGCTTAATTTGGTAAAATATATTTTGGTCCTTTGGGTAGCTTTTCAACATCTTCAAAATAATTTTGGTTTCATAATTTTGGTTCGAGCACTACTGTAATGTAAAATTAAAACTGGTATAATATGTAATATACCAACAGCACGTGTCTTATGGCGAAAAAATACCATCTTTGAAACTATGGAATGGACGCACTTCATGTGTTTAAAAATAAATGTTAATAAATTGAATGGAAACAGTTGATCTCTGTGACATATGCGTTAACTACATTTAGAATCGATGGAATGGAAGAAGTTATGTCTGTGAAATTTTTATTAAACAAACTTGAAATCAATGGAATGAAAGTATTGCATATCTCTTTGAAGATATGACATGTATACTGAATTACCGGTATCACGATAAGGAAATTCAAAATTCACGTGTCTGATTGGTGTCTGTCTGAGGATGTTATTATGATCGATGGATAACGTCATGTACTGAGACAAGTATATTGCAGTGCTGCCATTTGATACCTTAACAAGCCGATTTTCAATTTCTAAATGCATATACATTCAGTCATCTAATTATTACAACTGTTGCCATTTGATACCTCAACAAGCTGATTTATAATTTCTAAATGCATATACATTCCGCCATTTAATTATTAGAATTTGGGTCAGTGTTACATTGAAACGGGTCAAACATCAAATACAGAGATATATATAAAAGCTAATGGGTTTTTAGCGCCATTTGGACTGTTAAAGCCAATATGGTCGTAAAACACAAAACTGTTATAGACACGTTGTTATTACTGGTCGCTATAAAAAGGAATGTCGACCAGTGTTGTCATAAGCAATGCTTCCAATTGAGTAATACGTCCTGTTTAATGATATTCATTTTCACCTCAACGGGTTGTTAATAATCTTATTAATATATTTTTTGGTGCAGACTTTTAAATTAAAATTAATATTCAAAATAGTAAAACTCAATCAAAACAAACACACTAATCCATGTCCGAATCACAATCCAGAAGCAAAGTAAAAACTTCGGAACTGACAAGTTATGTTAGACACGCGAACTTCAATCAGAGAAGTGAGGCCGGGTGCTCCGGAAGGGCAAGCACCTCCTGTTTAGTTAGCTACAGCCACCACGTGTGTTGATTCAAAACAGTCCAACACTTATTCATAAGTTACTTAGTTATTATAGAAGAGTTGTTGTGATTTTTTCTGTCTGTCCTCTATTTTCAAATATTACTATAGGACGTCGCCAAAGTAAATCTAATAATCCCATGTTAGTTCTTTTATAAAACACACAATTTTTAAAAATTTTCCACGAATGACCAAACACAAAAGCCACAAAATGCCATAAAAGACTTGAATATTTGAAATCGACATAATAAATTACTGCCAAAATAATTAATGGTGAATCTAATCTTTGAAATCGACATAAGTTAGTGTCAAATTAATGATGAAATCTTTAACGTCATTTGCTACTACTATGACTTCATATCCCTTTACCCTGACGTAAATACAGCAAAGCATCGCTGTCATTGCCGGCTCATATAGTCAAACCTTTTCCTTGAAAACCAATATAAACTAAATAGGACATTCACTTTACAACGCAAGTATTAATTAACATGTAGAAATAATTCCATATTAGAATTCCTTGCTTTGATATTCTAAGATAGCTAAATGTATACAATGTTTGTAAATAGACATTAATCCTAATTTAAGATAATATTAATAGCAATAAACTACATTAGATCAGATCGTCTATCTTATTAACAGTATATACACAATAGACTTGTCGAAATGTTAACACTTGGATAACAAATTACAGTCAATCATGTCTATAAAGGCCACCCAAAGGAATCAGTAAAAGTGGACTTTATGGACAGGTGATTTTTTATACGAGTTCAAATAATATGAATAAAGAACAATTGGGATACAATTCTACTGGTCTTTATAAGCAGGTGGCCTTTATAAAGAGGCGGCCTTTAAGGCAGGTTGGACTGTAGCACCTAATAGGCAGCTCATCCTGGCCCCTCGTTATCTATAACTTGGACAGTTTTTCAGCAGACACTATTTACAATACAAACCTGTCGAAAGCTTAACCCTGATCTTACGATGTCTACCGAATGGCCGAGATATGGATGGCAAGTGCGAGAAAAACTGTCGAAATCTGAAGATGGCTGATAACAGCTGAAAAACTGTCAAGATTTTTCTAACGAGGAACGAAGATGAGCTGCCAATGAGGCACCAGTTTTTACCTTAGCGTTTAATTTTCGACCGGCCTTCTCTTGGCATTCTTGTTTAGCCACATACTAACTATCAAGATCTCTGACAGCCAAACTTCGACTCCTTTTAGTTAACTCATCGTTAACTTTTGAACAGGTCTACACTATATTTTCGACATGCTTGTACTGTATCTCTTGGCCACTAGCTGTCCACATTTCGACCACTGGCACCCGGACGGACTTCGTTACCTCACTGTTGAACTTTTCGACGTGTCTGTCCTTTACTTAGTATATGTACTTGTTTGTAAAACAAACTGCCTGATATTTGATATTAACTTTTAGTATTCATTATAACATTGATTTTATGCACATTATGAGGATTTATGGTGATGGTTAAACTGTTGAATTTACAAAGGTAATTTCATTAAAAGCCCCATTTCAGCATACGGTTTGTGAAAATAATGTATATAAAAACATATGCAAGTTAAGTACAAATGAACATTATACATCTGGGATAAAAACAATCAACATTCTAAACTCTCAGCAACTTAAGCATTGAAAACAACATAGGAAGCTCATTTAAACTGTGCTGTACAAACGAACAATCTAGTTTTCGAGCTATGATATTTAAAGGGTTTTATTTTATCTTCTTTTTTAAATCTTACAATTTGTCTCTATAACGTAATTCTTTAGACAACTAACAAGACTAATACAAGCAATTTATGCAATCAGAAAAATCAAAGCTAAAACATCACAAGTATAGATACATATCGGGCGTGTATCTGCTTATACATAAATTGAAAACAGTTGTTCAGTTTTTAAAAAAGGATCAGATTTGGTTGTTAAAATTTAAATAAAGTTAAAAAGTTATACCACTGTGGTTAAGGCTATACACGAAGAATTGTTGTGCTAAGGTAGATGCACGGTTTTCCTATAGACAAATGCATTTTTGTATTTGATCTCTCGTCAAAAAATGTTAATTTCTTTTTTAGCATTGAAACATCATTTAATTCACATGTGTCAGGGTTTTCATTTCAATGAAGAAAAGCATGAGGTATCCAGAATAAAAAAGAATTTTCTTAGGAAAATCGTAAATCTACTTTAGAACAGCAATTCCTCTTATACAGCCTTAACATTATTTCTTAAAAGGACAGAAACAGTTGTTTAAAGATCCGTTTTTAACCAGTTGCTTGAGGGCATTTGATTTAAAATTCTTTAGAAATGCTTTTAAACGTTAATGCATTAAATTACTATTATTAATTAGAAGCTATTTAATGCCTATAACAAATATCTTCAATTTTATCATATTGAAATTTGGTTACGCTAACGGTACTTTCGGGACATCTGCCCTGAACAGATTTTTAAAAAATCAGATGTAAAATGATCTCAAAATTCTTCAACATTAATTGTGTTAATTGTTAACTTTGAAGTTGTAATGTTTAAGAACTTGAAAATATCGCAAAATCAAAATTCATTTTAACACGATCTTGTTTTAGAGTAAATATGACCGTGTGTTTAAAAACATCAATCACCCAGCAAATACAATTAAGGTCTCTAGTTATAGTACAGGCATGTCGAAAGTTCAACAATTAGCTAGCGAATCGGCAGCCCTTATCGACCCTGGTTTTCTATAACTTTACAGCTTATTGGCAGCTGCTATCTATGTCTCGGCAGCTTTTTGGTCACTAGTTATCCATACTCTAGGCCATTGGGCACAACCGAGTTTCGACTCCTTTTTGTTAGCTCAGTGTTAAATTTTCGACTGGTATGTACCGTAGCTAGCGACATCATGTTTAATAGCTATGAAATTGCTCTAAAACGAAGCGTGTAATTAATCAACGCTAATTAAGTGGTGTGCAATCATATATCGCATTATCAAAATACAGTGCAGACAGACCTGTCAAAAATTTTCAACACTTATTTAAAGAATTAGTTTCGAGTAAGCATCTCATCTCGACCCCTCGTTAGCTCAATGCTTTTTGGGAGCTGTTGTCTATCTCTCGGTAGCTCTTTGGTCACTAGATGTCCATTTTTCGGCCATTGACAGCCGAGCTTCGACTCATTTTCATAGTTCGGTGTTAAACTTTCGACAGGTCTGTAATTGACCTTTCTATTCCTATACAGTACAGATCTGTCAAAAGTTTAACACTTAGCTAACAAAAAGGATTCGAAGCTTGACTACTAGGTGACCGATATATGGATAAGAAATGGCCGAAAAGCTGTCGAGAGATGGATGAGCTGCTGAATAAACTATATGTATGATACGCTAATTGATGCAAACATCGGCAAACCCTAGGATAGCTCAGCTATCCATAGGATAGCTGGCTGGCTGCTATCCTATAGAAACCAGACCGTAACTCTCGATACCGCCAGGTATTTTGAGTTATAAATCAGCTATCCCATAGATACCTGCTGTGATCCCATAGATACCTGAATTAAAACCCACCATGGCCCCTGATATTCTGAGATCATTGAAAGCTAAGGTTTTAATGAAATTAACAACTTCAAACACCATTTTGCACCATCAAGAGTTGTAACTTTTTATTTAGAACGAGATATAGTTAACGAGAGGCAGAGGCAATTCAGCACAAATTGGTTAAATTCCATATTATACCAGCTTTAATTTTTACAGCACTAGACGGCCGTTTCGGAATACAATTCCTCATCAATAGTGCTTGGACCAAAATTTTTTGAAGATGTTGAAAACTTACCCAAAGGACCAAAATATATTTTACCAAATTAAGCTAAGGAAATACTTTGCATGAGGGAGTATTACTGATTGTTAAACTTTTGACAGGTCTGTACTGATTGTTTCTTGGTTTTAATTGCAGTAAGTAAATGGCTTGTTCATTTTATTTAGTATCTTTCTAGTTTTATCTTGATTTATCGAGCTTTCAAGAATACCACATACAAAATGCTGAAGTATTTAAATTATTCGTGTAGCTAGTTTAGTCTAAGCAATGATTCATTTGATAAGAAATCTCAACGACGATTAGAAAATTCTTGATTTGCATTTTAAATCGCAAACTCAGTCTCACGTGTAATTTGCATGTGCCCAAAATAGAAACAATACGTGCTTAGTATAGAAATTAAATACATGTACTATCCTAAAAAGTCCTTAATATTATAAAAAAAACCGATGGATCGGTTGACTGATCAATACAGAAATCAACGGACTCGAAATATTTTTGAATATTTCATTCAGAATATTAAAAAAATATGATATGACATTTTACCTGGTAACAATATAATGCAACTGTTATTCGCTTGAAAATAAGACTTTAAATATTTAATACTACTATAAATGTGAAACGAATTTACTCAGATCAAACCTGCACATGTGCTATGTGGAGAGCATATATTTAAATGGAAATTGCACACGATCCACGGGCCACATACAACCCATATAGGCACCAAATACATATGTTCATTACCGGTTTATCTCATATGTTATACAAATGTATATGTCAGCTTTGTGTTCTAATTCAAAGTCAAAGCTGTACATATGATTTGTGGAGAGCATATATCTTTAAAGAAACAACACACGATCCACTAGACACATACAATTCATGTAGGCACCAATACATGTGTTCAATGTGGATACAACATATGCTCATATGCTATACAAAGGTACACTTAAGCAATGTGTTTTGACACATATTATATATTTTAAGATGAACACAACAGGAACCACCTGTTAAATGAATACAACACCAAAGCAAGACGACTTAATTACATCCACCACGTGGAAACAACAAACAACAACATTACTGAAAGATTAAAATAGATTTTGGGGAAAACCAGATATTTTATTTTTACTTACTCGGTCAACAGAGCATTCTCTCCTTAAATCCACAGAAATATCAGCACAGGTGAAACGTCTTATGTCCCCATGTGTGTACCTTCGTCCACCAGCTAGCATTTTGCCTCCTCTAAATGAGTGTCGCATTTGCATGGAAGACGCTGTAAAATTCCTTTTCGAAAGATAAAAACAATATCCTCCAAAAAATGGATATGAAACTTTTTATAACACTATAAATAACATATTATATATACACATATATTTTTTTATATTTTTATATATTTTTCCACAAAAACAAACAAAATACGCATACAGCAACACTTGATATATTCAGATACTAATGCTATTATAGGATATAAAGCTACTACTCCAATTTAACGATGATCGTGTTGTTGTTAACGGAATGAATTGAAAACTACACACTGTAGTAGTAACGCGCTGCTTTGTTATGTCTCAACGCCTCATATAGTGTCTGACTGCGCAATGAAACTCATTGCATAATTAAGAAAAAACGATTCCTAGAAATGAATAGGAAAGGTATTCAAAAACAGACACCTACAACTCGACAATAAACGGTTTTTATAGCAAATTCAGATCCTAGAAAAATCGTTCATCCATCGTTAATTAAGATTGACTTAGTTTTATTGACTGGCATACCAATAGAAATGGCACGTGGACATGTTCATTGCAGTATGGGTATATTCTGACCTTCACAATCGTAAAATGTAAATATATTTTTTCTGATCTTATTCAACTCATTTAATGATTGAAGCTCTCGTTTTAGTGACAGATCATGGCTCGGACCAAAAACCATTAACTTATTTGATCCAATATTCGATAAATAGATATGATAGAGTTTTGACAGAGAAATATTGGAATCACATACATACAGTATTATATGTGTATACAATAGATGCGTATGGTTCTATTAATAATTTCACGCAGACTAATCCACAATACTGGTGCGATGCTATTAATTTTTTTTGTTTCGTCAAAATAAAAGATTTATAAATTATAAATAAGGGCATAATTTCAGATAGATAATTGGAACTTAATGATCGTGTTAATCATTACATCTGACATCTAATCGAACTTTAAGTACTTCTAGTATATATACTATGATATGGTGAATTTTTATGTCTTAGAGTGAGAGTGAGTAATGGTGTTTAACGTCCAAGTCAAGAGCATTTCACTTATATCGAGACGTCGCCAGCTATAGACGAAAGTGCAGAAATTTTGCCTGTGCGTTGCGCTTATGGCATTATACAGCAGGGTTCTTTAGCGTGCCAAGCCCACCGTGACACGGGACCTCGTTTATTTTAAGTTCCCATCCGAAAGAACCGTGACTTTCATTTCGTAATACCGAGTGCTTGGCGAAAGAACAGTCACTACCCACTTTCAAGTCTTGGGTCAGACCCGGCCGGGGTTCGAACCCACGACCTCCCACTTACGGAGCGAGCACTCTACCGACTGAGCTACCGCAGTGGTTTTTATGTCTTCGAATACATAATTGTTGACATCAAATTATTGTGGTCCTTTGTGGGTTTCTTTTCAACATCTTGGAAAAAAAAACGTTTTGGTTTCATAATTTTGGTCCAGGCTCTAGTACTACTGATGAGGAATTGTATTCCGAAACGTCCGTCTAGTGCTGTAAAATTAACACTGGTATAATATGTAACACAAACATACCGGTCCATGGTCAAATCACAACCCAAAAAGCAAAATTAAATTTTTGATAACTGGCAAATTGAGTTATAAACGTTAAGTTCCACCAGTGATGTGAGATTGGGTGCTCTAATGATATCATTAAACAGCTTGTAATATTCTTCGTTGTTTTATCCTCCGCCCAGGAGTATGTAGTTGCTTGCTGTTACTGCACTGAATCGACTAGGTTTACATTTTTCTAGTTGCTATTTTGTTAAATGCATGGAAGGGTTTTTAATGTATTTTATCTCTTACACGTTTGATTTAATTCAAGCAATACTTTATACATCCAAACAATAAAATTACAATCACCCGATTTTTTTAAATTTTAAATTGCAGTTCTGAACTAAAAATTCTTATTTACTCTGTGTTCTTAAATTGCAAGACTAGCACCGTCAGGTGACTTACTATAAGATGCATTGCACAACTGGATAAACATCTTCAAACATCCGTAGATGGTAACCTGATAATTAATGCTTCTGGTTTCTTAATTTTTTCGGAACCTTGTTATTCAAATATTCAAATGAAGCCGGTATCTCTGCTGGTGGCTGTTGTCCCGAGGAAATATCAAACTTAGTAGGCAATAATTGTGTATTATTGTCAGAAATAAACTATTGTCTTAATTTGCTGCTACATAAAATTTGAAATTCCTCAAAATCTAAGGTATACTCCCTCATACAAAGTATTTCCTTAGCTGATTTCGGTAAAGATAAATATTTTGGTCCTTTGGGTTTCTTTTAAAATCTTGAAAAAAGTTTTGGTTTCATAATTTTGGTCCAAGCACTACTGATGTGGAATTGTATCACCAATTAGAAAATAATTCGAATGTTTTCTTACTAAATATATGAGTGGACTGGAAAGAAGCAATGGCTTTTAACATCCCAGTCAAGATCCTTTCACTTATATCGAAATGGTCAGCCAAGTTCTGTGATCGTGGAGAAAACCGGAGTTCCTAGAGAAAACCACTGACCCTCGGCAAAATTCCCCACCAAATCAGATTAGAACCTAAGTGATGAGAGAGCCATAAACCGTAATCTGGTGCTGTTAGAGAAATCGACCACTGATGCTCCTTGGAATAAACAAATGGCAGATAAGAGAAAACATTAATAACATTTTGCTTTCTTGAAAAAAATAGTAGAAATCCCAATAACACAGTTGATTAGATGAGTTAAGTAAAAAGCTATATATATGGCTATCTGCTGGAGGGTAGACTGAAGGAGAAAGAAAGCAATCACAAAAGTGTAAGTGATTGTCAAATTTAACTCTTACAAACATTAAGCATATATTTAGACGCGTGATGAAAAAAAAACTCGATGTAGGCAAACAACATTGACCTGTCCGCCTTTCCTTTTGTAATGAAATATATTCTTACATTTAGCCATTTAGGATTTGGTAATTTTTATTCAATGTACTAATGTGAACTTAGTTGTAAATAGTTAGGTTAGTAATTAAAGATTCATAAAATAACTTCTTATTGCCAAATCCTAGAAAGATTAGTTATTAACAAAACAGGATGAATATGATGTTATTCTATTGGTAATCTCCAGGTTGTTGGTAAACTAATATCATAGATAAACCCTGGCACTGCGCATATCTGCTCCAGGTTCTAAAAAAGCTGGTATTTTATAACCATCACGTCTTGTGTTGTTTCGTTACACCTTCATTAGGAAACATTCATTTAGGAGGATCCGCCTTAAACATGGGTAGTCTAAGGATTCACAATAAATACATTCATAACGCATGTTTTCCATGATGTAAACGATATGAACACATGCGTTTCCTATACAGTAAATTAATACACAGGTTCATAATAAATATTGAAATTTAAGGTCAAGCGAACAGGTTAATGTTGTTTGCCTTTGTAACTAACGGCTTCTTTGAGTCTCAGCCACTTTGCTATGTGATAATGATATAAGTCAAACAGTACAGACTTGTCGTTAGCTCTAAGCTAAGGATGGCAGTTCAACATAACCTCTACATTAATACAGTATTCGGTAGTTGTTAGTACCGGTATCTCTCGTCTCGGCAGCTTTTCAGCCAATAGGATTGCACATCTCAGCTCCACTCGACAGTCGGGTGTCGACTCCTTTTCGCCAAAATAGTGTAAAACTTTTGACAGGTCTGTACCGTGCTATTAAGGCATCCATGGTGTTCAGTTGTGTTAGTGTTTGTCTTAACTGGCGTCTCGTATAAATAGAACTTGTTACATATTGATCGGCTAAACAAAATAATTGTCATAAATGAATTACTATTGGTGCTGAGCTTAGAACTTAATTAGTTTAGGACGACAAAAGAAACGTTTTTGTATATTTGGTTTGCTTATATTGCTTATGTCAGTTTGGTCTGTAAAATTGGTGTCTTTTACATTACGTCAGGTTTTTTAAGTGTACTTTTTGCATATAATCAACATTTGTAATTTCTTTGCTTAAGTCGCTGCTTTTGGTCAATTGTTGAAATTGCTGATATATATATTTCGTTTTTGGTTTTATCAAGCAATAAGCATCACTAAAAGCAAAGCAACACATACAAGTTACCCCCCCCCCCAAAAAAAAAGCATGAAGAAAAAATACAAAATCACAAATTGTACCTCAACTTGGTGTTTTTGTAGTAGTATTTCTTTGGGTATTGTTTTGCTTTTTTCTTGTGTGTTTTATGTTTTGTTTTACTCATTCGTTGTGTTTTGTTCCTTGTTGTCTTGTCAATAACCACTTAATTATTTACCTTAAAAATTCCAATTACCATTTGAAACAACAGACTTAAAGAGATAGAATGTACCATGTTAATATTGATCGGAACCTTTATCATAACCGGTTTGATTGGTGATTTTCATCCAGTTGGTTATGCTGAAGTCATTAATATGGTAAAATGTGACTAGCCGCCTCCTAGAAGTGAAGGTTAAATGGTATTTTAAATTATGAAAGAAATAAAAGTTAATAGGTATTAAATGTTTTCAAACACAATTGTATAATAATAAATTACTCAAAATCACCAAAAATATATAATTACAAAAATATGCCTTAATTTCACAAATCTAAATTTTAACTGTTGGCATG